>JANBSU010000177.1:0-21236 GCA_027578835.1 Coemansia sp. RSA 2050 | reverse complement strand
TCATGTCTTCGATGTGCGTGCATCAGCAATTTATGCCAGTCTTGCCCATTATACCCGTGATTTCGTCATCACAATATTAGTGTTTTGATTATTCGCAATACTCTTGTTAATGTAGAATACGAAACCATTATTAAAGAGGCTATTACAGAGACTATAAAGAACACGAAAGAGAGGTTTACCATTACCGTTATGTCTCTTTCGGAGCTGAAATCCAAGATTGGAGGCGTCTCTCTGGCTTAGTAACAAGTAATTTTCGCCAGATGGGTCTAATGGCACATTCAAAGTACTGGAAATCAATTGCTAGTAACGTAAAGTTTGGTTTTTTGGAAATATACATTTTATGTCTATTCAGTACTTTGTGATTACAGAAAAATCTACCTAGGCGTTAAACGACTTGGCCAATGTCGCTGCTCTACTCGCTTACAATTCTAAAGTGCTGGTCGAGCCAGTCAGCATACTCACTATACTTTTGACTATTAAGAGCGCCAGCAATTTTGGTCTGAGCGCATTGAGCGTAATCGCTGCCTAGCTGTATCTGCCAAAGCTGGAGACAAGCCAAGGCTAGAAGCAAAATTTAATCAACAGTTGCTGAGGTAAAATAGCAGTCAAGTTCAATTTGGTGGCAACAGCAACCAAGCAATTTAAAAACCTGCTCCTATCTACGTCAGAAACACCCGAGACATTACTTTCTATTCTACCCCAGACAATATGTACTTGCCCCAAGGCCATTGTTAGATAGTACTATGCGAGTTTAGACTATACCCAATATATATCTTAAAAACGGAGCTTAAATAACTCCAGAGCTCTCACACCACTAATGCCCCGCATAGCGCCATATTTAAACAGCGCTACCATAGTCATTTGTAATCATAATCGCAAGATTCTGACCATGGACTCGTAATCGCGATCTGGCCGACTGTACTCGCTGCTATCCAACAATTTCTTTGCTTAACTCTTCTGCACGGCTGCTGCCTTCATGTCTCCCCCATGATTATAGCCACTGCTGCATCTCAAATCTATCTTTGTTGATGTCGGTACCATTGACTTTGGTAATTTGAAGAATTATAACATTTCCCATGCCTTCAATATTGGCACACTGATACTGGTCAGTAAATCCCAACATATCGACCACAGGCTTAGTGGCTTGGGAAAGGCATTCCGAGCCACCAACATAGTCTATGAGGAGTTTGTGAGCAATTCCGCTGATTAAACCCGACATGGGGACACATAAAAATATATTCCTAACCATGCTCACAGTAACAAATGGCTGTGAATTATCCTTGTCCCACACTGGAAGGGCATAGCGCACTCTATTAGCTCTGGCACTAAAGACCATATGGAGGTCTCTCTACAGGCACTCAAGGTGTTGGCTGTTGAGCCAACGGCTACTTAATTCAGAGATCACCCGACGGCGATCTCCCTTTTTCCCTTTCTCGTTTTCCGGACCGACTTTTATCTGTTTTTTCTTGAGAGCTGTTTTTAACCTTTTTTTGAATATATTTTGTTTCACCTTTGATAGCGACTGTTTAGTTGTCTTTAAACAGTTCGCTTTCACAAGGGCTACTTTTCTCCGGGACAAACTCACAGCTAGTAGCTCCTTTACATTGGTAGCATTGTGGCTATCCCCACACAGTGGCAACTTTCTTTCATTTGCCACTCGCCTTATAATGGGGCGTAGAACCTTGGTAGCAAGTGCTTGAGCTGGAGACAAATGGTTGGACATACTGTGCTGGCTTGCAACAAGATTCTTGAAGGCAGGATAGCTAGTGAGAAAATAGACCCCAGAAAAAAGGAGGAATGGGCCTGTCCTCCTCCCGAAAAGCTCTTTCTCTAGCTTTTTTTTATTTATTTTTATTTTTATTTTTATTTTTATTTTTATTTTCCCTTTTTGTGGATGCTTTCTCCAACAACAGTTTTGTCCAAGGAGAAAGTGATGTCATACAGTGCCTTCCACTCAAGAGCTCCCAAGCCACTCCCTCCAAGCAACGTATCTATTCTCGCTCCAAAAACGAGACAAGTAAAAAAAACAAGTGTTAATGCGTAACAGTAGAGTAAAAATGCGTAAAAAAAAAGAATTAGGCCTCATCAAGTTCACGTAGAAGAGATGGGTCACCAAAGGCATTAGGAGGAGGAGGAGCAACGCCATTACTGCTAGCATTAGGACCGGTATGCACGGGCCTGCCACCGAGACCGTTATTAGAAGCCGAGGGGTTAAACTCTGGGAACTCCGCGTAGTCGATCTTCTGAGCGTACTGAGACTTTTGCTTATGTCTGCGCCAGAACAACAGACCCAAAACCGCGCCCACAGCCAGTATCAGCGCACCAATGACAATGCCCGCAATAGCACCCGACGACAGGCTCTTACCATCGCCCTCATTGCTAGGCAGCTTGGTATTAGTGTCTGAGTTGGTCTCCCCTGGCTTCGTCTCGTCGGTCGATGTGCCGTCCCTACCCGTGTGGCTAGTAGGAGTGGTCTGCGTGCCAGTTGGAGTCGTCGTCGGCGAAGTTGCTGTCGTCGTCGTTGTGCTCGTTGGTGTAGTGGAGAACGATGTGCGTGTCACCACCGAGGTTACCGTCACATCGTCGGTATCCGACGTAGGCACGGTCGGCTGGCTGGTGGCCGAGGTCGGTGTGGTGGGTGGCGGGGTTGGTGTGGCTGATGTGGGTGTGGTTGGCGTTGTGGGCGTTGGTGTGGTTGGCGTCGTTGATGTCGGCGGTGGCTCGCTCGTGGGTGCGGTGGAGGTGGGAGTGGTTTGGGCCGATGTGGGTGGGACCGACGTTGCCGAGCCGGTATTGGCGCTGGTGGGTTCGACGCCAGAGGAGGAGCTCTGGGATAGAACGACGGGAGACGTTAAGGCCAGAAGGAGCCCCAGAATTAGGGCGGGAGTAACTGTCTTCATCGTCAAATTGAAATTGAGAAATAAAAAGGCTTATAAAAGCGGAATAGAGAAAGAAAAAGAAAAAGAAAAAAGGAGGGGAGGGAGATATTTTGGAAACGAAAAGATGCATGCGGGCACAAAAGGACGCTTCTTGCCCGCATGGCTTCTTGGCCTTTTTTCTTTTTTTTTTTCTTTTTGGGGGGCATTCTCTTCATTTTTTCTCTTTTGTATTGTAGCTTTTTGTTGTTCCATGGTCTCATATTGTGTTTTTGCTCGTGTGTGCCTGAGACCGCTCCTCCTTCTTTTCTCGTAGCTCTGTATTTTGCTGTCGAATGAGGATTGATAAAGGGCTTCTCTTTTCATTTGCTTTCACATGATCTACATCCCCCAAACGTTTTTTCTTTGTATGCGACATAAATAGACTTGTTTCTATTTTTAACTGTGATCTAGTGATCGGAATCACCACAGTGCATAAAGGACACTATCGTATTTTGCTCCGACTCTTTCTTCCTCTCTTGCCTTTTGGAATTTGTATTTTACAAGATGCTTGTGCGGTGCTCGCTACTCGCCCTTTTGCTCTCCTCGGTCTTTGCGAAGAGCAGCGGAATCCGAGGACTAGATCCGCAATTGGCATCGAAATACGTGCCCGACGCCTCTGGCAATTTTCTTTGCCTGGATGGCAGCCTCTCCATACCATTTAGCCGCGTGAACGACGACTACTGCGACTGCCCCGACGGCTCCGATGAGCCGGGCACATCGGCGTGCAACAACGGCACTTTTTACTGTGCCAACCGCGGACACATTCCGGCTCGGATCCCCTCGTCAAAGGTCAACAACGGCGTATGCGACCTGGAGTGCTGCGACGGCTCCGATGAGTACGGCTCGAAGGCGTGCCCCGACAGGTGCCTCGAGCTGGGCGAGAAGGCGAGGGAGGAGGAGCGCGTGCTGGCGCTGGTTAGGGAGCGCGGCGGGAGGCGGAAGGCGGAGCTGGTGGGGAGGGCGCGGGAGCTGCGTGTGGAGAAGGCGGGGGAGCTGAGGGAGAAGGAGGGCCTGCTGGCAGAGGCCGAGGCTGCGCTCGCGAGGGCGGAGGAGCTGAAGAGCGGGCTGGAGGAGAAGGAGGGCGAGCGGGCAAGGGCAAGGGAGGGCAGGGCGTCGGAGCTGCGCGAGAGCCGCCTGCCGGAGCTGGTTGCCTATCGCCGGTTCCTGTCACGGGAGCTGCATCGGATGAGGGCCCATCGCGACGCGCTTATTCTGCTGCTGCGGTCGGTGCGCACTGGCCATAACCCCGAGTACAGCGACGCGGCGGTCTCGCGGCTTATTGAGGAGTATGCGGTGTTTACTGACGCGTACCCGTACTTGGAGGCTGCTGCCTTGGAGAACGCGGCCGAGGGCTCGAAGGCCCGGGTGGAGCGGGAGGCCGCTATGGACCGGGACGAGGGGGCCGACGATGTGGATTTCGAGAAGTGCCGCTCGGCTATTGACACCTTCGTTAATGAGCGGGAGACTCTCAGCGAGGACATCGCCACGCTGTCCCTGCTCTTGGCGGCTCTGCGGGATGGCTATAATAAGAACTACCACGACTTGCAGGTCAAGGCTGCCGTCGTCGGATTCGCCGACTATGAGGCTGCAAGGGAGAGGGATCTCGCCCTTGGCGAGGCCGAGTCGCGCGAGGCTGACATTGATGGCGTACGCCAGCGAGTCGCCGAGGCTACTGCCGCCCTCGACGCGCTAGTGGAGTCTCCCCCGGCAGACAGTGCGTCTGCGACTGGTGGCGACAACGACGGCAAGGAGCTCGCTGATGCGAGGTCGGCTTACTGGGCTGCCCAGTCCAAGAAGAACACGCTTAGTAGCGATGTGTCTGACCTGAAGACGCTTCTCTACGACACCGACTTGGGCCCCCATGACGTGTACCTGGCTGTTAAGGGCGAGTGCGTGTCCCTGGATACTGGCGAGTACACCTATGAGGTGTGTCTTTTGGATCGCGCCTCGCAGATCAGCAACAAGGACCAGTCGCGCCAGGACCTGGGTGCGTTTGCTGGGTTCGCTGCTACCGGCAATGGGCATAGGTACGAGGGCGGCGCAAAATGCTGGAATGGGCCTGAGCGCTCGCTGAAGGCGTCGTTTGCGTGCTCGGATGAGATCACGGTGCTGGGTATTACGGAGCCGGAGAAGTGCGAGTACATTGCGAGGATGACTGGTCCCTTTGCTTGCGACGATATTATTGTTGGTGGCGAGCCTGTGGCTGCTGTGCAGCAGCAGCCTCTGAAGAGCCCCGAGCACGATGAGCTATGATTCTCTTGGCAATAAAAAATATCTACTGCCTCCTCCTCTGCAGTTGCTTAAAAGTGTGTTTGGGCTTGAAAGGAAATGACATCCCTCTTCCTCCCCCCCCCCTGTTCACTGGGGCTTTCTTTGTAAAAGTAGCGGCAAAAGAAAACAGCTACACCATTATTATGTTGTTGGGAAACTACAAAATGAGTGCTATAATAAAGAATACTGATGGTTTATACAAGTAAATATGCTGAGATTCGTGCAAGCGAAGCCAAAGGCTTTTATCCATGCTTGGCAACAGCCTGGCGCCTCTGTAGTCGCCAGCCGCTGCCCGTAGACACTTGTACGTGATACACCAACCGGCGTATCCCTAAACATCTGCTGGCAGGTGTAATGCACGTCCACTGCCGTCATTGCGCTTGTCCCGCAATAGACCACAGATCATGTGATGCCGCCTATTTCTAACCCTCACAGTTTTGGTCTTTGAGTGTCAGCTACTTTACACCTAGCATTATTTGCTTTGTTGTGTCACTGTCGCCCTCACCTTGAAAGTTTGTAAAAGTAAATCGGCGCTAAGCGACGCTGGCGTATACTCTCCAGTTCACAGCAAATAGTAACAAAAAATTTGAAGAGTACACGACAGTAGAGTGGGTGTAGCAAGAGGGCATGAGAAAGCTAGCTAAAGGACGTCTTTGAGCACCGGGTGTTTTTTTTAAACTTGTTTTCTTTCTGTAAGGCGAAAAGAAGGCAAAAGAAATTTAAATAAACACAAAGAAAAAAGCCTATGCAGGGGGGTTTTTTTTACCCAAAAGAGGCCAGAAAGGACAAGCGTGTGCGCTTGTTATACCAAAAAAGGGGGGCCATTTAGTTTAGATCAAGCTGAAGGCATTCTTTTGTTAAAAGGATCTTTACTGAAAAAGCAGCAAAGAAACATGTTACTGCTTTGAGGGTCATGCATGTCTCTATAATTATTCAACAAACTAATGATTATCCCAAAAATACCTACTATATGAGAATCACCAGGGTTCTGAATTTTTTTGGGTGAGCCATCATTGTACTATTTAGGTGCATGTTCTTTACATGTGTGAAGAACGTGTGCCTAACAGTATTGGAATGGTTCACCCAAAAGAAGCCAGAACCCGAGGGGACCTTGGGTGAGGCAAAGGTCTTTTTAAAAAACATGTGTTTTTGTAGTCACTAGATCCTTTTTATTCATATACAACTGCTTTATTGCTCAAATCTCCATGTGTATTGTGAAATTCTAAGATCACAGCTATATTTTGAAAGCAAGCTGATAATTTCAAGTATCAAGATGTCCCTCTTTGTTTACTCGGGTTTTTTGTTGAAAGCGAACTGTTTAAAGACAACTAAACAGTCGCTATCAAAGGTGAAACAAAATATATTCGAAAAAAGGTTAAAAACAGCTCTCAAGAAAAAACAGATAAAAGTCGGTCCGGAAAACGAGAAAGGGAAAAAGGGAGATCACCGTCGGGTGATCTCTGAATTAAGTAGCCGTTGGCTCAACAGCCAACATTTGTGTTCTTTCTAAAAAGGGACATTAAGCAGGCAAAAGAAAGGCCAAAGGCGCTCTATTTTACTTTTCAGAGGATGGGAAAAGCAAGGATTGGAAGCCTGTAGAAGAAAACAAAATAGCAGCAGAAGAAGGTTTTTTTCTTCTCTGGTCTGATGTCATGACTCCTCCAGTCAACGAGAAGATGGAGAAGGGAGCACCTTTGAGACACGTATAAAAGGAGAGCAAAAGTGGGTTCCTCTCTTTTTTTCTTCTTCACTACATTTTTATCTCCTTGTTTAGAGAACCTACCTTTATTTTAGCCTAACCCACTTAAGATGGTTGCTATACAAAAGCTACCGGACAGCGACGGAGATGAGCTACCACAAACGATTGACTATGATGCCATTCATGAGAGTACCATAGGAGACGTAAAGAGCCATATAACAAAGTTTCTCTTGTGCAAATTTCCGAATTTGAATCCTTTTGAAGTGGAGATATATACTCCTAATAAAGACACAATGTCACCTCAAAATAATAATAATAGGCCGGTTAATGATAATTTCACAATGTACTACAAAATTATATTTTACCCAGATAGACAAGATAGAGTGTCTCTGCATAACTGGTGGATTTTCCTTGCTAATGATCTAGATAATGTAGACATCTGGTATTATTACAATGATAAAGACTTGGAAGAATAATCTTTATTATTATTGGGCGGTATAGTCTAATGAAACCTATCAACAGTATCTATGTTAGTTTTCAAAACTCCAAAAATAAAACCTAAGAGGGACATCTTGATACCTGAAGTTATCAGCTTGCTTTCAAACTATAGCTGTGATATTAGGATTTCACAATACACATGGAGATTTGAGCAATAAAGCAGTTGTATATGAATAAAAGGAATCTAGTGACTACAAAAACACATGTTTTTTAAAAAAGACCTTTGCCTCACTGTAGTAAAGAATAAACTGAGTACTTGTTGTTTTATTCTTTATAGATATGTGGCAGAGCCACAGCTTTTATACCAATAAATTGTTACTACTATACGTTCTTTCCCTGAGTCGTCGTCGCGCACATCTTGTCTGTGTGCATTTGTGGATGTCTCTTTGCCCATGTCTTCGATGTGCGTGCGTCAGCAATTTATGCCAGTCTTGCCCATAATACCCGCGATTTCGTCATCACACTCACCCAAGGTCCCCTCGGGTTCTGGCTTCTTTTGGGTGAACCATTCCAATACTGTTAGGCACACGTTCTTCACACATGTAAAGAACATGCACCTAAATAGTACAATGATGGCTCACCCAAAAAAATTCAGAACCCTGGTGATTCTCATATAGTAGGTATTTTTGGGATAGTCATTAGTTTATTGGATAATTTCGGAGACATGCATGACCCTCTTATGTGAGTATACAATGAATACGTGGACTTAATTATTTATTATAATATATTTTCTAGCCACATACATTGTTTATTTTGCATTTATATTCTCTTACCTAGAGTTTTATTTGTGTCAGATGCCAATGGCTGAATTGAGCCACGTGTAGTAGGCATTGCAATATACAGCATAAAGAATGCAGCCCATGTTGGATGCTTTTTTTATTTAATGGCCTAGTTTATGAATTCACACAATAAACACCATTCCAGCTATAGTCTTGGCATGTAATAGCGACATACTCTATACACTACTTTTTTGCTCTGGCCTCTAGCCATGGCGTTTATTTTTGTTGGAAAATCATCCAAAAGTGTGAATTAGATCAATCATGGATTAAATCAGACAATCGCAAAACAAATAGAAAAAAATAATTTTTTTTTTTTGCTTGAGCGCATTTCCATCTTTACTAACCATTTGTTTCACATCTTTTTATTTTACTCTAAATCATGGGAGCCAGCGCAAAGGGAGTCAAGCAGTCGTCGCTCAAGAAGCTGCGTTCGGCGCTCTCCACAGCAGGACTAACGGGGCCCTCCTCGCATGTAACGAAAAAGGACAAAAAGCGGGGAGTAGGCAAAACCAGTAGCACAAAAACATTGGAGCGTCGGCAAAAGCTGCGGCAAATCCAAAAGGCGCTCAACCCGTTTGAGATGCAAGTGAACCGCAAGAAACTCGATGTGCTCGGTCTCAAGCGCAAAGACGAATCGGTTAACGTTGCACAGGCTCGACAGAGGGCGGTGGAGCGTCGTAAATCGACTATTGGGGTTGAGCGGCAGAATCGACAGCGTGTGGGTGGGGTTGTTGATCGTCGTATTGGCGAGAATGACCCGACCATGGACCCCGAGGAGAAGATGCTGAGGCGGTTTACTGCCGAAAGACAGAAGCGGGCCAGTTCTTCGTTGTACAATCTGGAGGATGGCGACGTTGAGGGCGAGATTACCTCGTTGACGCACTATGGACAGTCTATTGCCGAGATGGACGAGTTTAACGAGGTCTCTTCGGAGGAGGGAGAAGGGGGCATTGGGGCGGCCGAGGTGGCCGAGGGCCATTTCGGTGGATTCCACTCGGAGGAAGGAGGGGGGCCGGCTCGTAAGAAGACAAAGGCGGAGGTTATGCAAGAGATTATCGCAAAGAGCAAGATGCACAGGCAGGAGCGACAGGTTATTAAGGAGCAGGACGAGGATATTCGGCGAGAGCTGGATGAGGACTTTGAGGGCGTGCGTGCGATGCTCTTTGCCGACTTGGATAAGCCCATGATGAGCGCAGCCGATGGTGATGATGGCGTTGTTAGGGCGGAGGGCGATGCCGCGTATGACTCGTATGTCAGGGAGCTGGTGTATGAGCAGCGTGCCAGGCCGCAGGACCGGCTGAAGACCGAGGTGGAGGCGGCAAGAGAGGAGAAGGAGCGGCTGGAAAGGGCCGAGCGTCATCGGCAGCGGCGTATGGAGGGATTGGACTCGGATTCGGAGATTGATTCTGATAGCGACGGCGATGGGAAGAGGAAGGGGTATGGGACGAAGGCTTTGAGGAAGCCTGTTGCTGATGACCTGGGCGATGACTTTAATGCTGAGGCTGGGGCTGAGGCCGAGGGTCTGGGATTGGGATTGGGATTGGGGCTGACCGGCAGTGCCAATGGCTCTGAAGGAGAAGATGAGGATGAGGATGAGGATGAGGACGGCTCTGAAGGAGAAGAAGATGAGGATGGCTCTGAAGAAGATGAGGATGACGTCGACTCTGAGCAGGGCGAGTCGATGGGAGGCGGATCAAACGACGAGCAAGAGAAGGAAGCGCCTGCTGCTGCTGCTGCTGCTGCTGCTGCTTCTGGCGTGGGGGCGGCTGGCGGGCAGGGCGCAGAGCTGCCGTACACGTTTGCAGCGCCGGGCAACTACGACGCGTGGGTGCAGCTCGTGGGGGACTACTCGCTGGAGCAGCAGCTGACGGTGGTTGAGCGGCTGCGGGCGCTGTACCACATCCGGCTGGCGCCACAGAACAAGGAGAAGCTGGGCAGCCTGTGCGTCATCCTGACGGAGCACCTAGCGGTGCTTGCCGAGCAGGACCCGCCCGTGCCGGGGCCCATAATGGACGCGGTGGCGCGGCACATTGGCGAGCTGGCGGCGGTGGATGCGGCTCGGTTCGGTGAGCACTGTCGCCAGGCCGTCATTGGCTGGCAGCGGCGGGTGCAGGCGGGGCTGGCGAAGGGCGACGGTGGGGCGATGGTGCGAGCGTCGGACGTGGCGCTGCTGCGGCTGTTTGCGTCGGTGTTCTCGGCGTCAGACCGCTTCCACGTGGTTGTCACGCCAATGCTGCTTGGCATTGGCCAGTTCCTCAGCCAGCACACCTTCGCCAGCCTGCGCGACGTAGCCTGCGGGCTGGTGCTTGCGGGCATTGTGCACGAGTGCCAGCGCCTGGCGCGGAGGCTTATGCCCGAGGCGCTCAACTTTGTGCTTGCGACGCTGGCGGCGTCGGTCTGCCGCCCTGACGATGCACGTGACTGGGATGGTGCGTACCCGCTCGCGCGCCGCCAGCGCGAGGCTTATGGGCTGCTGCTGATTGGCGTGGCAGAGAAGAGCAGGACGCAGCGGGCGCTGCCGCTGCGGTGGGCGTGGCTGCTGCCTAGCAGCGTGGTGGTGACGGCCGACGTCAAGTACGGCGTGCTGCGCGCGGGCCTGCTGCTGAGCCGCCGCTTCATTGACTGCTACGCGGGCCTGCCTGCCTTTGTCGAGTGCTTCGAGCCGCTTGCGCTGCTGCTGAGGAAGATTGGGGAGCGGCTGCCCAAGTTCCGGCTCCAGCACGCGCCCGCCGAGGTAGCCGAGCTGCTGGCGGCGACTCGCCTCCATTTGGACGAGCTGCTGGAGCAGGCGCGGGAGGCGCGCAGGCCGCTGATGCTGCAGAAGCACCGGCCGCTGGCGATTGGCTCGTTTGCGCCGAAATTCGAGGCTGGGTACAACCTGGACACGCACTATGACCCTGATCGCAGCCGCAATGAGATCACCAAATTGCGGAGACAGGCCAACAAGGAGCGCCGGGGCGCAGTGCGCGAGCTGCGTCGTGATGCGCAGTTTGTTGCTGGCGAGCGCCTTAGGGAGCAGAGGGAGAAGGACAGGTCGTATACCGACAAGATGAAAAAGGCCTGGAGCGTCTTGGAGGCTGACCAGAGCGATATGAAGAAAATGGACAAGGCGCGAATCAAGGAGCGCAAAGCCAAGGTCTAAAACAAATCTATTTAATGTGGAATATGCTTGAACTGAACCAACCATTCATATCTATTGTTTTCGTGTTTAGCCAGTATTGTCGCACTGCTATGGCTAGTGCGTTTACCAGGGCCATTGCGGCTATCTCGCCTAGGAGGATGCTGACGTCACGAGCTATATGGGGGTTAGCACCGCTGACAATATATCGAAGCAGGGACGCGTGGCAATGGGAGGGAACTATGACGAGCCAGCGAATTGCGTGGGGTGCCAGATCGACCGCCACTATGGAGGCCGCATTGCTGGAGGCAACCAGCGAGAGAAACGCAATGGGGAGGAGATCCGGTGGCAGCAGCGTAATGCCAAGAAAGAGCCACTGGGAGCTGGCCCACAGAGTGGCCGTGAGAGCGGCGAATATTGAAAAGAAGCTGCCTGCTGTCAGCTTGGTTTGGCCACGGAATGCCAATACTGCTAGTGTGCTGTAGAGTGCTAGGATTGCGCTCCATGATAGCAATAGGGTCTGAAAGTAGAGGGAGAGGGCTTTGTGTGTTACGCGAGAGTAGAGCTCGTGTGTTAATGGCTTGACTAGGATTAGTGCACCTAGGATACAGGCTATTGTAGCGAAAAGTGTGAATATTGGGGCTGCCGGTGCTATACTCTTGGCAAAAAACGGTGCTACATCAGTTATCTCGTAGGTTAGTGGCGGGGTTATGATATATTGTTGAATGGGTTGGTGAATGGCATATTGGCGAGTCACTTTTTGGGCTGTGGCTTGTAGGATGGGTAGGATGAATTTGTTTGATACCAGGAAATTGCGCCCAGACGATACCAGTACCCTTAGTACCACGGGTGAATCACCGCTGCTGCTGCTGCTGCTGAGGGGTGGTACTACTATGGCACCCCATCCATGTTTACGCACATACTCTGTTGCGTCATCCAGTGAGCTACTCTCTGTCGTTTCCACCCATTGTGGCGATTTCCTTAATGACGACGATGTGTTTAGTATTAGTTGAGTGATGCGGCGACCGAATTGACCATGATCTAGGTCTATTATTTGTAGATGGGCGTTGCTGTGTACGTAGTATGACAATCGATAGTTGCAAGCGTAGAATATGCTTAGACCGCTGCATAAAAGTAGACTGTAGATAATTAGGATGCGAATATGGTAGTATATGTGACTAAGAAATAGGCTTCGGTGAGTGTGATCCAGTAGGCTGACTCGTCCGTTGTCAAGGTGTGGATGGTAATACCACGAACAAATATGCATAATAACAATAACAATAATAATATTATTATAAAATTGGAAAAATAAAGCAAGAAAAGAAAAAAAAAAGATGTCATTTTTCGTTGCTTCGTTTGTTGTGATCTAGGCCAATAGTAATATTAAGCGACCCACATTTTACGCAATCAAGATGGATGCGTAAATACTTTAATTGCTGTGGGATCGTCATCTAAAAACATTCGAACCGTTTTTATACAAAACTGGAAAAAAAAACTAAAGGTCCAGGTAATGCTGGTAAATATCTAACAACCAATATCTTTCTTTATTCTTTTTTATTTTAAATGGCCGAAGTAGACCTTTCGTCCTTGTCTTCAAACCCAAAGACAGCGCCACAGCTATTCGCTTCGGATCCCATTGACTACGTCGAAGCATGGCAACAAGAGCTCGTTGATAACTACCAAATAGTATCCACACTTGTCTCGGGCAAATCGCCTACGGAGGCTCACGACATATTGCAGCAACGGGCGTCCGAGAGTATGAAGAGCCACGGCGAGCTCATCAACGGACTTTTATACGGAGTATTGACCGAAAGCAGCGAACCCTTTTTTCGGCAGCTGAGCTTGGTGGCACGAGACGGCTATGCACACGCCATTGGGCGACTACTGATGGTGGCGGGGTCTGCAAAGTTTGCCGGCGTGCGACAGAAAGTTCGCACTCAGCTCTTGTGGACTGTCACTGCATTGGTTCGGGCTAACGCTGCTGGTGTCGATTCTTTGGTTTTGGCTCTTGTGAGGCAGATGCGCGGTGGCGATGTTACCATGGCTAATTTCTGGCTCGTCTCGCAGGTCTTGGCATTGTTGGAGAGCAATTACGAGTGGCTTGTAGCACATTCTACCGTCGTAGCTATGAGTGCCTATGCTTTCGCGAGATTGGCGCTCGATATGGGTACTCGGGCAGCGCCAGCGGGACTAAGAGATCGGTGCAGCTCGTTCGTAGTGCGGTTGGTTAGGGAGCGGTTCGCTGACTGCGCCGTTGTGGGCAGGGATCTCGTTAGGGTTCTGCAGAGCGTGGCAAAGATCCCCGTGTTTCGCGAGCTGTGGTCGGACCTGCTCTATCGCCCCCACGTTATTAGCCCGGTGCTCGGCGGTAATGGTGGCGGCGTGGAGATGCTGCTGCGGGTGCCGACGCCTCGCGTGTTCCTGGCGAATCGCATTACTGCTGCCATGGAGAGTCGGCTGCTGTTCATGCTGGAGCAAGTGCCGGTTGGCGGGTATTCTCGCAACTTGACGTGGTTTGTGTATCGGTTTTTGAGTACGCCGGAATCCGATACCCTTTATGCCGATATTATCCGATACGTGTGTGGGGTATTTCATCCGCCCAACTCGGTGCTCGCATCTAATATCGTGCCGAGATACGTGTTCCTTGGGAGCTTGCTCTTGTATGTGCGATCACAGGTGACCGCGGCCAATGCCAAACTGGCCCTGTTTTACGACTGGATGTTCTACGATCCCCTTGTAGACAACATCATGAACGTCGAACCTGGAGTGCTCATTATGGCTAGGTCGGTCGATCGGTATCCGTTTTTGACTGCGTCGTTTATCGAGTATCTGGCGTTTGTCGCTGATGCCTATTATCCATCTATGGCGGCTGATATAAGGCATTCGGTTTCGTTGGTCATGCGGCAGGCGGTCGAGAAGGGCGTTATTCACTCGCTGCTGCCTATATACGAGCAGCCAAAGCTTGGGAGGTCTGCTAGGCGATATATGCAGACGCTGTTTCCGTTGCTTGTGCCTCAGAGAGAGTCCTTGGCCAGCAATGTAGAGACCAATGGCGACAATGGTAGCGAGAGCGAGCGCGAGCGCGAGGACGACGACAGCGAATTGGCAGCAGCGAATCCCATTTTGACCGAGCCTGTATTGCCCGTGAGCGAACCACCGATAGTGGATGACAGTAGTGGTGGGCCAGCTATTGATTTGGATGCCCTGGACCCCGTATCGCGCATGTTCCACGATGAGTCTCCGCCACCTGTTGCTTTACCTGCCCAGTATGATAACAGCGACTCTGACAAAGAAGAAGAAGAGGAGGAGGAGATTGCTGATATACCGCTGCTGCCGTTGGTTGAGGATGACAGCGGCGAGGCTTGGTCGTACTCTGCCGAGTCTTTGCTGGAGGACCCGTCCCTGTGGGTATTCGGGTCTATGCTGAGCGACTACCTGGAGAATGGGTCGTCAATATCGGAGATTGTCAGCGTATTCGCGCAGTCAGAGGCATCGACATTAGCGGTGGCGCGCATCTTGGCGTCAGTAGCTCTGGGCGAGGGCGTGGAGTTGGAGGACATTGAGACGAGCGCAGAGCTCTTGCGAATGGGCGAATCCGACGTTGAACACGACTTGCTCCACTCTATTCTCTCGGCAGTGTTTACTGCTGCTTGCGGGGAGGGGTCGCCGCGGCGGGGATTGGATCTGCTGGTGCAGCTGACTAGGGCTCGCGTGGATGTGGGTTTCCGTTGGCTGCTATTGTGTGTTGAGAGGAATACCCCGGCTTACTACTCGCGCTATGTTGAGCGATTCGCTAGCGGCACTGTGGCTGGGGCGCTGGCGCGGGATCTGGGTGTGTTGCAAGAGCGGTTTACCGCGCTCTTTTACGAGGTGCTGCCTGCTGTCTATGCTGCGTTTCCCGATGACTTGCCTGGCAGCTCGAAAATCGTGCGCAGTGTTGTTGCGCTTATTGACCAGCCGCAGGTGTATCGACTTGATTCGCTTATTATGCGCGGCATGCTTCGACTATTCGGGGATAGGGCGTCGAGGGTTGTTGCTGGTATGATGGAGTGCGATGCCTTTGAGCAAGTGTGCTTGTGGCAATTGCTCGCGGCTGAGATATCGGGCGATTCGCGCGCTGTCACTCGCGTCTGTCGATCCGTGCTGCTGGGGCATCCAGTGCTTGACCCCGTGGGTAATAGCGAGGCTGCTAATGGGCTGCTGGCAGTGCTGAGGACTGTTCGACCGACTTTGAGATTGGTTTTGGTATTGGCCAGATATTGCCAGGCCGATGGTGGCGAGGGGTCGTCGTTGAGGGCTGATCTGTGTGGGAGCGCGTTGACGGCGTGGATCCAAAGCGATCGAAATGAGCTGAGGACTGCGCTGGCGGCGTTGGAGCCAGAGTATAGGGCGGGTTTGGTTGATATGTGGACTGAGCGATTCGGGCTGCGAAGGTTCGGGGGCTTGAGTATTGCAGAGATGCTCATTGACGATAGCTATTGTGGTGGTTGTGGTGGCGGCTGTGGTGGTGGTGGTGGTGGTGGTGAGGCGAAGAAGGGTCCGGCGGAGGTGCTTGCGACGGTTGCTGATTTGTTTACGCCTACCTTGGAATCTTTGGCGGTTGATGAGCCCCCGCTTCTAGAGTTGCCGCCGCCGGTTGAAACTAAACCAGTGGAGAGACGTAAAAGAAACATTGGTAGTCGTCATACTGGGCTGGTTAAACGGCGGCGTCGCAATGTCATTACATCGGATGACGACGATGACCATGATAATGACGACGATGGTGACGTCGACGGTGAGGAGGAGAGAGAGAATGACTTGTCGTCGTCGCCGGTTTTATCTTCATCTTCATTAGAAAGTGATAGTGATGTTTAGTCAATCGTCTTCTAGTTCTACCAAAATATCATCACCGGATACTGTGGCACCCGGTACTACATGCACAGCCTTAATGACGCCCGGGCGCGGGGCACGTAGGACGTTCTGCATCTTCATCGCCTCCACCACCAGCACCTGTGTGCCCTCAGCCACTGTGTCGCCGACTTTGACTGCTACCGAGATAATGGTTCCGGGCATGGGAGCAAGCACCAGTTTGGAGGTATCCATTTTCTCCTTTTCTTTCATCAGGCTCAGTAGCTCCCTTTGATGGGGGCTCACTACGTCAATGTCGAATTTAGTGCCCCTGAATTGCACTCGCATGCCCAGTGGCAGGGGCGCTAGGAACAGAATGGACTCGTTGGTGGTGGTGGTGGTGGTTGATTCGTACTTGAAGTCGGCGAATGGCTGGTCAACAGCCCAGGCAACAGAGAAGTTGAGTGGCTGCTTTTGGTCGTTTACCGTGGCAATAAACTCGTTAGTGCCGCTCAATGAGACCTTTGCCGAGGGGGAGGCTAGTTGCAATGTCACCTTTGTGTCCTTTTTAGATACGCTGCCGTCGTCTAGCAGCTGCGGCATTAGTAGGACATAGTCGGTGGAAGCCGATTCAGAGGCTGTGTTATCGCGGGCGTTGCGGATGAACTGGAGTGCAGCAGTGGCGGCGGCTAGCTGTGGAGTAGTGTGCTCATTGAGGCGATGGCCCTTGAAGCCATGCGGGTAGTGCTCGGCCAAAAAGCTCGTAGACGTGCGGCCTGCCCCAAAAGCCGGACTAGCAACGACGTCACGCAGGAGAGGGATATTGTGAGTGACGCCTGTAATTAGGTAGCGGTCCAGGGCCCTGCTGAGAGCGGCGATGGCGTCGGGGCGAGTTGGCCCGTGCGCTGACAGCTTGCTGATCATCGGGTCGTAGTAAACCGAGATCTCGGAGCCCTCGGTTACCCCGCTATCACAGCGCACCTCATTGCCGGCCGGCTCGCGGTAGCGGGAGAGGGTGCCGATGCTTGGTAGGAATTTATCAGGGTCCTCGGCATAGACCCTGGCTTCGATGGCCCACCCATCCATGCGTACGTCGGACTGCTTAGTGGTGGTGAGGGGGAGGCCGGCGGCAGAGCGGATCATCTCTTCGACTAGGTCCAGACCGGTTACGAGCTCGGTGATGGGGTGTTCTACTTGGAGGCGGGTGTTCATCTCGAGAAAGTAAAAGTTGCGGTGCTTATCCACCAAAAACTCCACCGTGCCAGCGCTGTTGTAATTGACGGAGCGCGCCAGGGCGACTGCTTGCTCGCCCATGCGCTGGCGGGTAAGGGGGTCGAGGTGGGTGGAGGGCGCTTCTTCAATGACCTTTTGGTTGCGCCTCTGGATCGAGCACTCGCGCTCTGGCAGCCACAGCACGTTGCCTTGGCCATCGGCTAGTACCTGGATTTCGATATGTCGAGGCTCCTCAATGAACTTCTCCACCAAAAGACGACGATCGCCGAAGCTGCTGGCTGCCTCGTCTGAGGCTAGTATAAAGCTCTCGCGAACTTGCTCTGCCGTATGGGCCACCCTCATGCCCTTGCCGCCACCGCCTGCCGAGGCCTTGAGCATCACGGGGTATCCAATGTCTTCGGCTATTTCGACTGCATGGGCGGCATCGCGCACTACGCCGTTGAAGCCGGGGATGGTGTTGACGCCAGCCTCGCGCGCTATGATCTTTGACTGGATCTTATCCCCCATGGCCGCCAGTGCGTATTCGCGGGGGCCGATAAAGGCGACGCCCGCGGCATCTAGTTGCTTGACAAAATTGGCGTTCTCCGAGAGAAACCCATACCCCGGGTGCACCGCCTGCGCGCCTGTCTTGCGGATGGCTTCAAGAATCGCATCCACGTTGAGATACGACTGAGTGGAGGGCGCGGCCCCCACGCAGACTGCTTCGTCGGCCTCTCGGACAAACACCGAGTCAGCATCGGCGTCAGAGTACACTGCTACGGTGCGAATACCCATACGACGGGCTGTGCGCATTACGCGGCAGGCTATCTCGCCTCGGTTGGCCACCAGTATCTTGTCGAACGTGCGCTCTGCCTTTTGCTGGTGCGAGTAAAGGCGCAGAAGCAGCGAATTGCGGCTGCGTAGCCGAGCAGAGAGAATTGCAGACATTATAGTCAAGAAAGAGTAAAAAAAAATAAAGTATACGCCTCAAATAAGAGAAGAGAGTTTATCTCTGTCTGCTCTATCTCTTCTTGCCTCTCCCCCCTCCTCCGTGGGAACTTTGTATTCTAGCCCGCTCGTGATTTGATCGCATCCGGTGATTACACCCTTGCCGCTTTGTTGTCGCAAAATCTCAAATTGACCGCTTTTCTCTTTTAGTAATTTGTTTTTGCATCTTTCTCAATCTTTTAATCCCAGCTCTTTGCTTTGGAATTTTATTTTACTTTATCGAAAGATGGGCCTTTCATACTCTTACTCGTCATATTCTCGCAATCTGCTTGGCGCGACATTTGCCTCGCTAGCAGTCTGGGCTGGACTCTACCTCCTGTTGACAGGTCGCGGCGAGCGCTTCAACGTCGGCGGCTACCTGTTGCGCATATCGCCGTACATGTGGGCGCTTTACGGAATTTCATTCTGCATTGGACTCAGCGTCGTCGGAGCCGCCTGGGGCATATTCATAGCTGGAACTAGCATCCTTGGCGGAGCAGTGCGTACCCCGCGTATAGCAACAAAGAACCTTATCAGTATTATCTTTTGCGAGGTTGTTGCTATTTACGGCGTTATAATGGCTATTGTGTTTTCGGCTAAAATCCAGGCGGTCAGCTCTAATGCGGGCTTTTCGCGTTCTGATTATTATACGGGGTTTTCCTTGTTCTGGGGCGGCTTGGCTGTTGGCCTCTCTAACCTTATCTGTGGACTGGCCGTGGGTATTACTGGAAGCAATGCTGCTGTCGCTGATGCCCATGATCAGCAGCTCTTTGTCAAGATTTTGGTTATTGAGATCTTTGGAAGCGTTATCGGTCTCTTTGGTCTCATTGTTGGTCTACTTGTTACTGGCAAGGCCGAGGACTTTGCTGGTGTTATTTGAACTCGACTCTGTTTTGTGTGCTGTTTATAGTGCCGAAAAGTAAAGAAGCAGGGAAGCACAAAAAAATATTAATGATGAGTGTGAAATAGAAAAGAGAGCAACCATTGTGTTTTGTAGTTGTGAGCAGATACACTGGATTTTAAAAATCCTGTTATCCAGCACTTTATAATTCTAACAAATTATTGAACATAATTAATAGACAGTATCTTTATTACTATCAGGTGCAGTCTTACTGTAATGAAAAATATATCAAGTACTTGCTAGTTTTTACTCTTTGTAGCTATGTGCCAGAGCCACAGTTGTTTTACAACTAAACAGCTACTACTAGACACTAGTTCCCTGAGTCATTGTGTTAGATAGTACTATGCGAGTTTGGAGTATACCCAATAAATATATATCCTAAACTCGGAGCTAAAATAACTGAAGAGATCTCACACCACCAGTGCCTCGTAGCGCCATATTTAAACAGCGCCACCATAGTCACTTGTAATTATAATCGCAAGATTATGACCATGGGACTTGTAATCGCGATCTGGCCGACTATACTCGCTGCTATCCAACACCTTGTATCTGCTGCTGTCTCTGGGGTTATGCGACGCCGTAACTGTCACAACACACACTCTCTGCTGCCTTTGCCACGTAGACTGCTAGGCCCTGCGGCACTGTGATCACTGTTGGCCGGCTCAGCCTCTAGTACCCGGCCTCCATCCATGCTCAGTCCTGCAGTGCCAAACTCGATCCAACTCCGCAACAGCTTCTCTAGCGTGTCTTTGTCACTGGCTGCCAGCAAGCGCTCAATTTGGCTGCGAGTTTCGGGGCCCTACACAAATGCTCCGACTTTATGAATTAGCATGCTCCTAAGCTCTTTCCTGCGCCCTTCCAGTGTCAGCCTCAACCATGATAAAGAAAAAAGAGAGGCAAGATTCTGCTGTTCTTGGGGCCAACCACTCACTTTCAAGCGATCCAATTATCAGATCCATTTTTCGTTTACTAAATGCGCCAGACTCCATTATCAATGTGCCACTGCAAATGGTTGCTATAGGACACTCTACTGTGCGTCTCAAACTTGCATAGTGGACATCCATGTATCGGCAATATCTCTACTATAGCCACTCGGATCTACGATCCGCTTTTTGAGCAAGAAGTAAAAAAGTAAAGAGCAAAACTGAAAAAGCGATAAAGAAAGAGGTGCCCATACACAAAGTCCTTCCGTTTTTATTGTCTCCTGATGCGCAATCGAGTATTCACAGTGCCTGACAATGGCTCTGTCGAATGCACATATCCACGCAGGTTCACATATCATTGTGCCATGAATTAAACAAAGCAATACGACACCCAATTCTTTTGCCATGAGTGCAACTGCCGCCTGACCTGCAGCGGCAATGCAATTAGCAAAGTCGCTAAAGTCCGTATCGCCCAATTTGGCCCCATAGTATTGATGTCTACCTAAGCGGTGGTCGATTTTAGGACAGTATCTAGTGCAGCCGCTTCAGTGCAGTGCAAACAGTGCCAGCAGAAATGTAGTAGATGGTTGGTGGGCAGCATCCTCCAATTCCACTTCCTCTGGGTCTCTGAGCTCGACAGCCCACTCATTGTTAGCCGCCGTCAAGGTTCCAAATGCGACCAACTAGGACAGCAAGAGCTTTTATCGCAATAACAGGTACCTGCTTGAGGCATAGCACAAGCAAGCAAGTGTGTTGGCCAGGCACCCCGTGTACGAGTCATCCAGCACCTATACCTCTCTACCTGCGTGCCTTGTTAGCAAGAGCGTAGAGAAACGACCTGGCGAAAATGTACAACAGCAAGGATACGTCAGAGATCGAGCGCTCAAAAGGCGGCGTCAAAACAAACACCCCACTGCCCTACGTCAACGCATGTGATGTATAGAGTAGCCGAGCGGCTTGTAGTGGGAGCCGTAGAGCGGGATAGAGAAGGCGCCGTTAAAATGAATTGCGAAGCATGCTAAAAGCGGAAGAGCGAAAGCAGAATGTGTCGCAAGTGCGCTGTCTTTATTAGTGCCTCTTGATCAGCCGCAGGCGATCAGCAT
>JANBSU010000176.1:2191-21384 GCA_027578835.1 Coemansia sp. RSA 2050 | reverse complement strand
CTCACCACACACACTGGATAGCAGCCACGATATTGATTCTAACGACATACTCTCCTCCCAGAGCGCAGACACCTCAAACGCATCTTCAACTCCGACCTCCAATGTCTTGTCTTCACAAACGCCGGATACTTCGAGAGACGACTGATTATCCACTTAGATAATCTATTGTTTTCCTTTGCAATATCAAAAATATAGCATCTTTGTTGTGCCAAAAAGACCACTTTTTGACTTTATTTATGCTGCCACGCAACCCAGGGCTGCTCACTCTTTCCATACTCGCTGGTTGCTGGTGTTGAACCGGTGGTGCCACTTTGTCCCCGGCTAAAATGAACTCAGCAGGAGGCTGTTGCCCCACTCCACTCCACTCCGCAACACACGCACTGGGTAGAAGCCACAACATTGATTCGGGCGACCTACTCGCTTCTCTCTGGGCACAGACACCTTCTAGCGCCGCTCAAACTCCGTCTCCCATTTCCAATGTCTCATATTCACTGTCTCGGGATCTGCCGAGAGGAAACTGACTCTATCTACTAAATGATTTATTGTTTTCCTTTACGATATCCAACACAAACATGGTGCGCCAAAAAAAAACTCTTGTAGCCAGCTGTTTTGCGGGCAAAGCGGTGCTGCCTTTCCTACATAAAGATCCACAGCATATGGATTTCCTGAAGTGTGCTTGCCAATCCTTGGCCAAAACTCTTCCTATACTAACGGACATTGTAGAAATATTTTTTCTTTTGTTCACAGTACGCCATGGCTGTGATTGCCTCATCCCCTCCCCCAAAACGCCTCTATCCTCACCTCTTCCGCTGCGTGCATCGGCCAAATTAGGCAAGGGCAGTCAGAGATTAAAGTGATTGAGGTGTGCTCCTCTCTTCTTCCATCCTTTGTGTCCGCGTATTCTTATCTTCTACTTATTGCACTCTCTGGTCCCAGTCTCGGGTTTGGTAATAATTCTACAGTCGCTCACGCCCAACTAGAGCCCTTACTTGCTGAGAAACTGCGTGTATGTCGCGACGCTGCTTGGCTCTACTAGCCGCTCTTGGCATTCTAGCTGTCACTGCGGCGTTCCCCGCCTTCAACACACGTAAGTCCACGTCAGATATCTAGAACCTCTTGCTTGTCCACTCCAGTGCCTTTAGTTGCCATCCAAAGACTTGCGCGCACCGTATAGTTGGGATATTCTCGCTACTTTCTGGCTGACACATGCAAGCATGACACTCCCATGTGATTGAGTGATTGAGCGGGCTAGTGCATATTGCCGAGGGCTAAATTAATACTAACCCACCAACATGTGTGAGTGTATGTGTAGCCAACAGCGTCGATGCGAACGGCATGACATGTCCGCTACTTGATCGGGCTGGGTTGACTTGCCCGGTGCTTTGTGTACGCAGCTTTGGCGACTGCCCGGCGGATATTAGGCCACCAAGCTGCGGTGATGGTCAGCAACTCTGCGATGACGGGGCCTGCCATGCTAGCTGTAGCAGCATTGTTAACCCATGCTTGTGCGGGTTTGTCGAGTCCAGCATGGCTACCGTATACAAGGCTTGCCCGGCCTATGGCAGCACTGTCAATATCAAGCGATATGACCCCAGTATCAAGCAGCAGCAGCTAGAGTTTACTTGTGCACAGACGTGGGGGATTGTGGCGAGCAATGCCACAGCAGATAGCGGATCTGGAGTCGCTACATGGACCCAAAATGCCACACAGACAATGTTGTGGAACGTGTGCCCGTCAGCCCAAGCGCCAAAGCTGACCTTTAAAGAGAGCTTTTGCTTGGCATTCTACGGAATCATCGGCATAGAGGTAGTGCTTTACCTGGCATGGCACATATACAAGAGCATTCGCGAGAGGCAGTCGGCAGCTCTGCGACAAGTATGTTCGTTGTTGCCGGCCAGTATTGTTGTCTCGGCGGGCGAACAAAGCAAAGGCAAGGGCACATATACCACTAGCGATAAGCGCGACTCGTTGGAAGAGGGATTTGAGCACATTGGCAGCTGCGGCAAAGGCTCGGCAGCCCATTTGCCCGACGGGATGATGCTTTTGCGTGGGTTTGACGGCGACATGGGCGGTGCAGCTCTTTACTACTTGGCTTTGTTGAGCACATGTGGGTGGCTGGTATTGCTGGCGATAATTGTGGCAGACTACTACGGCGCAGTTAAGGGAGGCGTGGCGTACGGGCTGCTGGCGAATTCTACGACGTCAATGTACGTGTTCGTGTTTGTATGGCACTTGGGCGGACTGTGGATGATTACGATGCTGGCGTGCAAGAGCAAACTGCGCAACTACTTCCGCATAGAGTGTGCTCTGCCAGTGGCGCGAGTGGTGCAAGTCGAGCAGCGGCGTGCTGAGGTCATTATGATGGAGGGCGAGCACAGCCGGCTAACAGCGCTGGCCAATGCCTTGCGTGATAGCTTTGTGCGGCGGTTCCATTTGGATATCTCGGCCGAGACATGTGCGTTGCAAAAAGTGGTGGTTAGCGACTCTGGTAGCGAGAAGGAATTCATAGAGTACAGATGCACACGGTATGTGCTGGACAGGAGCTCGGGCAGATTCCAGAGTCACATCTATAGCCTGGGCGACACGCATCGCGCTTTGCTAGAGAACCGCAATGGGCTCAGCAGTAGCGAGGCTCAGCACCGCGGATCATACATTGGCGAGAACTTTATTCGAGTAGCGGTTTCGTCGTTCCCGATGGCAGTGCTGCAGGAGTTCTTCAGCTTCTTCTATCTGTACCAGTTGATGGCGATGTGGGTGTGGTTCTACTTCAACTACTACAAGATGGCACTGGTGCAGTTCGGCGTGATTATCATCTCGGCTCTGATCAAGGTCATTATTCGGCAGCGCAGCGAGCTCAAAGTCAAGTCACTGGCCGAGCACAAGAGCGTGTGCCGTGTAAAGCGCGACGGGCTGTGGACAGAGCTCAACACAGCCGATCTGGTTCCTGGCGACGTGGTGGCGGTGGAGGCGGGGATGGAGATCATGTGTGATGGGAGCGTGCTGCAAGGAGAGGCTGTGGTGGACGAAAGCTCGCTCACAGGCGAAGCCAGACCCGTGCGCAAATTAGCGCTAAAGGACGATGTCATCCCATATGATGTAACCGGGGCTGGCAAGACGTACTCGGTATTTGCTGGAACACGAGTGCTCCAGAGCCTGTCGCAAAAGCTTGAATCGGGTGAGCCAGAGACGCAGATACTCGTTACACGTACTCGCACAGCTACAGACAAGGGCGAGCTTATACAGCGCATCCTGTTTCCGACGCAGTACTCATTTGTGTTTGACGAGCAGCTACGCGTGGCCCTAGTGATACTGCTCGCCTACGGCGGGTTTGGGTTTGGCGTGACTATCTGGCTGATGGGTCATGATGT
This sequence comes from Coemansia sp. RSA 2050, assembly GCA_027578835.1. Lineage (NCBI taxonomy): Eukaryota > Fungi > Kickxellomycota > Kickxellomycetes > Kickxellales > Kickxellaceae > Coemansia > Coemansia sp. RSA 2050. The sequence continues at coordinate 18,016 of JANBSU010000176.1, read as the reverse complement.
TACGTCGTGGTTCTATGGCGTATTTGTGATATCGCAAGTGATGTCGCCACTGCTGCCGGCTGCGCTGGTAGTAGGCCAGTCTGTAGCGGCAGATCGGCTGCGCCGCCAGAAAATTTACTGTGTGGACTTACCCAGAATCATGATGGCTGGCAAAGTGCAAGTCTTTTGCTTTGACAAGACTGGAACGCTAACCAAAGAGGGCTTAGAGTTCCTGGCAGTGCAGCCCGTGGTCCCAGCGCTGCCTCGTCCCGTATTCGGCCCTGACGAGGCAGACATCGCGCAGTTGTTGGATGTGGCGCAACTGGGGTTCGCGTCATGCCATGCTGTGGCTACCGTGGACAGGCAATTGATCGGTAACCCCGTGGATGTTGAGCAGTTCCGAGCTACGGGGTGGGATCTGCAGCCCAGCGACGAATATGTGGACACGCTGGTTTCACCGTTTACTGCTTCGGGACGCCGGCGCAAGGCCCATGTGCTCAAGCGCTTTGAGTTTGTGCATGCAAGACAATTGATGTCTGTGGCGGTACAAGATGCTGCTACGAGCGACGTGCATGTATTTGTGAAGGGCTCGTACGAGCGCCTGCGCCACATGGCAGTGCCAGGGTCCATCCCCGCTGACTACGACGCTGTGGCTGCCAAGTGGGCGCGTGAGGGCTGCTACGTGCTTGCCCTGGCTCATAAGAACTTGGGTCAGATCAAGGGTGTGGCGCGTATGCAGCGCGATCATATGGAGGCGGGGTGCAGCTTGGTGGGGCTGCTTTTGTTCCGCAATAAGCTTAAGGACGATACGGCACAGGCGATAGCGGAGCTACGTGCCGGCAACACTCGCTCAGTTATGATTACCGGCGACTCTGCTCTGACTGCTGTGTTTATAGCTCGTGAGTGTGGCATGGTTGCCTCGGAAGCGCGCGTGATTCTTGGCGACATGGAGGGCGAGGACGAATCTCGCCGCTTAGTGTGGCGCGACACAGCCGACGATGTCCCAGTTGGTGATATCGGCTCTTTATTGGGCCACGTAGAGCTGGCGGTGACCGCCACGGCCTACAACCACTTGGTGAGCTCCAATGGCATTCGCAGACTCCTGTTCAGCATCCGAGTTTTCGCGAGGATGACGCCGCTGGGTAAGGCCGAGTGCGTGGGCTTTCACATGGAACGTGCAATTACAGGAATGTGCGGTGACGGTGGCAATGACTGTGGCGCCCTGCGAGCTGCTCACGTAGGACTGGCGCTGTCGGAATCAGAGGCCTCTATCGTGTCGCCCTTCTCCAGCAGCAATCGCTCCATTAGTTCATGTGTAACACTACTGCGCGAGGGCCGGGCTGGATTGGCGACTTCGTTTGCTGCCTACAAGTTCCTGATCAACTATGCCACTACAATGTCGGCCCTTGAGCTCACTCAGTTCTACTTTTCCGTCATTGTTCCCCAGGCTGTGTGGATCCTCATCGATTCTTTTATTGCCGTTGGTCTTTGCATCGCCTTGACTCAGGCCCAGACTGCTCGCACCCTTGCTCCCAGCCGACCCACGGCCCGCCTCATCGGCTCCCACACTCTAGCTTCCATTTGGGGCCAAACAGCCATCAACTACGCCTTTTTATTTGGCCTTATCGGCCTTTTATTCAACCAGCGCTGGTTCAGGTGCAATGAGTTTGACTCGCGCGACATCGACACTTCGCTGTGGTGGATCCTCGGCGACAACTACGAGTCGGAGCTTATATCTATCGTGTGCCTGTTCCAGTTTGTCAATGCCGCTGCCGTCTATAACTTTGGCTACCGCTACCGCCGCTCTTGGGTAACGAACTACTCTTTGGCTGTGCTCTACGGCATGTTCATTGCTGTTGTTTCCATCCTAGTCCTCGCCAACCCCAACCGCTTCAGTTGCATGTTCCGCATCAACTGCGGCAACCCAGATGTCCTGGTCGATCTAGGCTACTCGCGTCCCACATGGCATATAACTCCTTACAACAGCCCCATTGGCCACAATGTCTTGCCTCACAGCTTCCGCTGGACACTGTGGGCGCTGTGCATAACCAATGCCATGCTCTGTCTAACATACGAGAAGCTTGTAGTACTGGGGCCGGTCGGCCGGTATATCAAAAATTGGTGGATTCGCCGCAAGAGCGACCACCACAAGTTCAAGCTCCAGCTCTAGTGAATCAATATATTAACATTTAAAAGCACGCCTCAGCACACTCACTGTACGTGTAGCTACTGGGTTTCTCTAATTTGCTACTGGCTGACCGGAGAGCTCCACTGCAGATTGTACACCTGCACTCGCGGTCGTGTGCTCCCGGACCGAACCTACAATTGCTATTCATCGAGTCCATCTAATTTGCTGTGGTGTACAAGTAGCCAACTTGTTAAAAGTAAGCGAAGAGTGAGAAAGCTTTTAAAACCTATTTTTTTTTCTGGCGCGGTTTGACAATAGATGTTCTCACTGAGAATCGAGAAGCGTGCAGGTCGCTGCCCATTTATGCCATTCGCGTGAAGCGTGCATTTGTCGTACTTGTAAGGTCAACGACAAAGAGAAACAAACACATTGTTCTTGGAAAACTGGAGCAGGGGAAATTTCAGAGTTTGTGCTTCTCGGCTATATTGCCACCCTCAAAAAATCCACTTGACTAGACTTACGCTCGGCAACTAAAAAAGAAAAAGTGAACCTGCTGATAGTGCAAATGCTAGGGCTGCTGATACTCCCACCGCGCTGTATGCCCGTTTGCTTGACATTGCTCCGTTTTCGCTAGATGTCGTGGAGCTAGAGCTATTGCTTAATGTAAAGACGTCGCTATCTGACGCTGGAGCTGATGCTGATCCTGACACTGATGCTGGTGTTGATGTCGCACTTGTACTAGTCACGAGTGACTGACTATTGCTACTTCTTGGCTGAGTTGTTGTGCTGCTAGTGCGCACTGGTGAAGAGCCTGGGGTAGTAGGTGTGGGTGTAGGTTTTGGAGTGGCCGTAGGTGTTGAGGTTGCCGCAGATGTCCGAGTAAATACCAGCGTCGACTCGGCTATCAGCGGATCTATCACCGTCGTATGTCCAATCTCGACCATCTCTTGTGCCAAATGAGACACAAACTCTGGGTCAAATGACTCTGGAATAGAGTCCGTATTAAATATCGATGTCAGCTCGGAATAGGCTCCTGGGAGCGAGCTCTTTGCCTGAGCCAGCTGTGTCGACCAAATCGACGCATAGCTATTGTAGAAGCCAGATATCTGGATAAATAGCTCTGCGGCGTCATAGGTGCCTGGGTTAAACTGGAACTGTGCGTTAATCGCTGGCAGTGCTAGGAGGGTCGCTGCAACTAAATAAATACGAGTCATAATGGCTTTTACTTTGTCAGAGTATGTGAGATAGGAGGAGTATAGATGAGAGACGGTGACAAGCAGGGCGGGAAATATATATATATACGACCCCTTGCCCCGTCTACAGACAATGAAATGCACCCACACCCCTTACCCAAGAGACAATGCGAACGCCTTCAATCCTTGCTCCCGAGTGAGAACAAATCAGCATCGCCATCAAGGCTGTCTCCAACACCCCATTAATGAAAAAAGAGTGCATTGTGCTGTGACATTTATTTTTGTAGACAATGGTTGTCAAGCGACTCGATGTGCACATGTCCTGCACTTCCATGCCTATGCCAAAGAATAGCCATCACTATTGCAACAGCTGGGCAGGCCGTATTTTTAAATCTATACTGGGCCGACAATGGTTCTCTTCATGTCCTCCCGGTTCCTTACACTAATTCTTTACCTATATTTTTTCGTTTTCAGCATAATGAAAGCTTGGAGTCTAATCGTTGGGCTGGGGTTTATTTTGCCTAGCCTGCTGGCATCGATCTTGGCCAGTCAGGCCAGTGCACTACAACATCTCTCAAAACGTGTGGTTGGCGGCTTAGAGGCACAGGATGGCAAGTACCCATTTGCCGTATTCATATCTTCGCCAGCGGTGACCAACAATACTGGGTGTGCTGGCGCTATCCTCACAGACCAGATAGTTGTTACGTCAGCCTACTGCATCTACAACCCCAGCCAGGGCAAAGCGGTCGACCCGAGTGCCGTGACAGTTGGATACGGAAAGGCGGACAAATCGAAGCAGCCCCGGGTAACGGTGCAGAAAATTATTTTTCCCAGCACCTACAACTCGACATCGGGCGTGGACGACATTGCGCTTCTCCAGGTCAATCTTACATGGGCCATATCGCCCAGTGTTAACCGAATACCCGTGCATATTGGCAACGTAGAACCCGGCGATTCGCTGACTTTCATGGGTTGGGGGTCCGTCAAGCAAATTGGCCTGGCATCCAACAACGCTTTAAACTACGCCAACTTGACAGTGGGTGATGACAGCACATGCGGGCATGTCGATCTGTATCAGAACAGCAATGGTCGAGCAGTGTGTACGCGCAACAAGTTAACGCCCGGAGTAGCGCCGTGTCTTGGCGACTATGGCGGGCCACTGATAGCCTACGATGGCAGCATCCCAAAGCTGGTTGGCATATTTTCCACCTTTGTTGTCCAAAACAGTGCTACCGGCGGAGCCTTGGACTATTGCGGCAACAACAACACCCTTGCCTATTTTACGCACATTGGCTACTACATGTCGTTCCTACAGGATAAAACTGCCTTGTCAGCAAATGTCTTTACAGGAAACGATCCACTGCCGCCGGCAACCAATGGCACTAATCCCGAGCCAGGAGCAGCGAGCTCTAACCTGTCCACCGGCGCCATTGCTGGAATAAGCGTGGGTGCCGCCGTTGCTATTATCCTCATATGCCTACTTGCCTACATGGCACGTCGCAATATGAAGCGAGGCAGCGAGATTCGACATGAGCAGCAAATCTACGAGCTTGGCTTGCAGCAGTTGGCTGATGAGCTTGGTGGGTCATACGAACCAAAGCAGTCGTCAGTCGGAAGCATATTCAGTTCATCCGCCGCCACACCTCTGGACGACAGTGGAATGACAGGTCTCGTGTCTTTTGGGTACAGGCACTTGCGACGCACAGTTCACAGCGATATTGATGCGCCGTTTGCGGAAAATATCCCGCAGCCATCTGAAGTGGGAGCCGAGCTGACGCTAGACACGCTTGGACGAACTAATCCCCATACAGACGGGTCGGCTCGGGTAATGGACTACATCCGCCCCCGCCGAGATGGCAAAATCTCTGACTACTACCGTCATCTACTTTTCTACGCCGAGAAGGAGGGTGAGGAGACCAAAAGCCTAATAAGCCTGTAGAATGTGCTAGTTAGCTGTGCTTGCCTTCAAATATTAAAGCCAATGCTGTTTTTACTCAGGTATCCGATGTGCTTGAGGATGCGATTTACATTGCAATTCTCTGTTTTCTTGACGTCACGTCTTCTAGATTGCAGGATTTACTACTACCCGCCATGTGATATGCACTCTGCATGTAGTGTAATTCCAGCAGGGCTGCCTCCCCCAAAAATAGTTGCTGTACACTCTCATTAAGGTAATGCCGACAGCTTTCAGTCGGACCAACACAGATGCTTGCGCGTGAAGAGGCAACGGCTGCTGCTAACACTCCTTCTTTTGCTGTGTCTATTTTTATTTTTTCGACAATGAAGTCAAGCTTGTGTGATTCTGTGACACTTATCGCCTTCGCTCTTCTGGCACTGTCACCGCTAAGCGCAGCTTTTACTCGGACAAAGACTGAAGTCGGAACTAAAACTGCTACGATCACGACAAGGGGCAGTGACGGCGCTGTTACGACCACGGCAACAACAACATACACGAGCTATTACATTTTCATGAACGACAATGCCAGGGTATCGACGTTTGTAGGCGTGCCAAAGACTACGACAGACAGCGGTGGCAACCCGTCAGTTTATCTGTCGCCCGAGCTTCTCCTCGCACCAACGCAGGACGTGCAGACGTTTAGCAGACCGACATCGCCCGCTGCAACTTCAAGGCCCACCGGAAGCTCATCCAAGGGAGACACCAGCGCCCCGGCAAGTGCAACATCGTCAAATTCAGAGCCTGGTGCTGGCCCAGAGGCAACACAAGGCACCAACGTGGCAGCGATAGCTGGTGGCACTGCGGTAGGGGTCGCTGCCCTGTTTGCGCTCGGAATCGGCGGGTGGGTTTATAGGCGTAAATATATTCGCAAGAAGCAGCGAGAAGAGCACCACAGGGAGGAGCTGCAACTGCTTGCCATGCAGATTGACGGCACATACCTCAAAAAGGATGTTAGCGACAGCACGTACTTTGCCGGATCGCGAGGGCGCGGGTCGTTTACGGACGACTTGGCATCGATGTATACGGGAGGCACATTAACGCGCAACCACTCGTCATTACAGTACGACGCACACTCGAGCATTAGCGCCTCTCCAATGTGTGTTGGTGTTGAGCTGACCATGGACAGCCAGGGACGGCATGGGTTGCCAGACGGGTCTCCGCTTATTATTGACGGCATAAAGCCGGTGCAAAACATGAAGGTATCCGACAAATATGCCGATCTAGAGTGGTTTCCGCTGATAACCAGTCAAAGCATACTCGAGCACCATTCAGGGCCCAGCTACGCTGAGGACAAAGGGTTGATACATGTTGCTACTTCCACGCAAAAGCAAGCTGGGCTAAGGGGAGCATCGCCAGTGAGCATACTGCACCGCAAAGATTAGGCTTTTTTAACAAACACTGCTACGTACAACAGCTCTACAGCAGATCCACACGTTTAGCCGGTGTGTCTTGGCCGCAGTTCTGGTAAAGCGGGTGCACAGCCTCTATGGCCTTGGAATGTGCACACTGCCACTTTATCTTTTCGCCTTCCCACAGGCTACGGGCTAGCCCAGCTGCTTCGTTCCACTTGGTCGCAGATCTTAGAAAGTCCAGTGTCCGCCGCCTGCTACGCACGACCGAGGCCTTGGCTGCGCTCCACTCGGACTCGACCCAGCTATCTCCCAGGCTCTTTGCAAGTTGTGCCCTTTGCGATAGGTACCCTGGAGCCACCGCCCAGTAGCTCAAGTCACGGAGCCTGCTATTCCACCAATGGCTGACCCAGTCTGAATCCCACAGCCACTGTCTACTGCGAGTGCCAAGCTGGCTACCGAGTCTTTCATCTGCTTTGGGTCGCTGCGTAGTGGCCATGCTCCAGTACATGTGACGCTGCACTCGCTGTAGGTGCCTTTGGACGGCTTCAGTGCGCTCCATTTGCGACAGCACGCACACGTAGCCTACGGTCGTTGATATGAGAGCGCCTCCAGCAAACATTTGCGCATTTTGCCAAGTCAGCACCTTGCTATAGCGCGCCGACATTTTCCAGCAGTTTCGAATTGGCCGATTTTCAGTTGCAATTTTTTTAATATATGGAAAGAGAAGAGCGATAGAGTAGGCGATTGGCTCAGTGGGCCTCTTTCATGCGGCTTCGCACCAGCTCAGCGCCAGATGAGTCGCCACAGGTATCCAAAAAGTCGGCAAGCGCAGCATGGAAGCGGTGGTCTGGCGTCAGGCCCGCGCTTTCAACGGCATGACACACTTGCATGGCGCGGTGGATGTTCTCAGAGGTGACGTGCTCTACAGCGGAGACGTGTCCCTTCAACGCACTTTCGGGGCTGCGCAGAGTGTCGCGGATGCGCAAGGTGTGGTAGCGCAGCAAGAGCGTGCTCAGGGGGATATCCAGATCGGGCGAGGCACTATTACGACTCAGCCAACTTGGCGCCGACTCACTGCTGTCACTGTCGCTGCCTCTGGGCTTTGCGCCAACGACCCAGTCCTCAATGTCACCAATCACCAAGTCCTGCTGTGTCGATTCCCAGGGCAGCCCTTTGCCATCTCTATGAGTGCTAGCAAAGGGCACACGCTGTTCGTCGAGCATGCCACTACGGCCTTGGTCCTTATACAACTGTGCGCCCTTCCAGCGGCGGCGCAACGCAACCTTGTGCAATGCGACAATCAGGCTGGTATAGGTATGGAGGTTCGGCTCAACTCCATCACCTAACATGTCCTCCCACATCCTACTCACGCCCGCCAAGTTTGCGTCGTTTCCATAGAGCGTAATCATCGATGTGTAGGTGCGCACGTTTGGAAAGCATTGCAAGTCTTTGGGAAACCGGCTACTGTGAGAAGTGGCAGTGTCGTTGGCGTCTACCATGCTGTTGGGCAAATCATGACGCCCTTGACCAAAGTAGGCAGCTTCAGCCTTCAGCATCTCAAACACTTCTTCGCCAAACTCGACATGGCGAGCGTAGGCGGCAATCCGGATGAGCTGGGCTGCAATGTCGTTGACTATGACAGGCTGCTCCTGCTGCGCACTGGCGTCGACATAGCCTGAGTTGGGACCCATATTTTGCATCCACACTGAGCGGCGGGCCTCAACGACCATGCCCCACACACTGCGTGCAATTGCCAGAGGAAGGCTCCACCGACGAGTGTAGGTCGAATTAGGTCGCTTCGACAAGACAGTCGGGTCGGGCGGAAGCAGCGTGTATCGCAGGGCAAGAACACTGGGCTGAATGCCCTTGCTGACCATAGTGCGGATTAGGCTCGCGCACATGCGGTGGCGGTCTGTGCGAGCAAAGGCCATTAGTGCCGCCTCATAGACTGATCGGTCCAAAGCTAGCAGTCTGGGACTACTCGGCACGCCTGATTCGTCAAAGGGGGCCGGCATGGCGTGTGCGTAAAACGCAGCAATAGCGGAATCATACATTTTACAGTCGTTGAGTGCGTTCATATACGCCGAAAGTGTGAGGCATGTCAGTAGCGGCTGATGTGGCGCCTGTGTCGTTTCAACCAGCAGAGTCTGCCATATCTCCTGTATTTCGCCGTAGTTGGCTGTCCGTGCACCGATATTAAGCAGGGTGGCGTAGATGTTGGGGTCTCGGGCCCGAGCCAGTATCTGCTCTAGCTCCTGAGCTACAGAGCCGCCTATTGATGAGACCTTAGCACGCATCGAGCTCTCGCTGTCAGAGTGCTTATTATCGGGGCAAGCATAGGGGTTGTTTAGTCCTACAGTCAGAACCATATTGGTTAGGATGCTGGCGTTGGGCGATATTCCCGCGCTACGCATTGCCTCGAACTCGTGCAGCGCATGGGAGATGGCAGGCCACGCATCTTGTCTGTCCCTCACTAGCCTCTTGCGCAGCCGATGCAGCGCCGCAAACACTGGGCCAAAAGTAAAGACATTCATAGTCAGGCCAAGCCCACTCATGACACTCCGCGAAGCAAGCATCTGAGGAATCATATCACGAGCCGCATAGACGTTAACAATAATGCTCCACAGCTCTGTAGTAGGCTTAACTCCACGTGCCGCGTCAGCCTGGCTCCATAGTCGACACGCCTTGGTGGCCTGTGCAACGCACCTGTCGACAGACTCCCAGTCCTGGCACTGCCGGTATCCCTGGATCAAAGTGCCCCATGTTGTAGCGTCCATGTGGGTAATTCCCCACTCGTCGCGCCGGCTTATTTGCTCCTCAATCTCGCGAAAGAAGCCCCAAGCGCCTAGTCGCCGACAGCCATTGAGTAGTGTGTTGAACGTCACAGCGTCTTCCTGGACACTGTGCTGCCTCATGTCACGATGCAGCCAAAGAAGCTCGTCAACCGATGACGACGGGTCGCGGCATATTACATCGAACGCAATGTTGTAGTGAAAAGTCGAGGGCCGCCACACTGTAGATGTATCCCCACTAGCGCCTCCTTGCGCACTGTCGGGACTGAAGCATCGCCACATGTCGCCAAGAAGCATCAGCGCGCGTCGCTTGGCCATCGTGCGCGTCCAAGGCTGTCCCACACTACTGAGTGCTTCCGATCCAAGCTTGCTATCAGCTGTGTGCCGCAAAAGCGGGAGCAGGCTCTCTGCTTCTGACCTCCTTATTTGGCGCTTGCTAGTACTGTCACTGAGTAATCTCGCTTTGGGTCGCTCCAATTGGCTCCACAAGGCGTGCTTCGAGTCGGGAGGCGTTTGCTGACATGCCTTAAACAGGTCTGCCCACATTTCAAACGGAACAAACGATACTATGCGCCGGATCTTTAGATGATCGTACCTGGCCCAGATCTCCGCCGCACTGGCTGTGTTGCTGTCAAGTAATGTTGATAGCTGCGTTATAGCCTGCGTGATTTCAGCATCCCGGAGCTTCTGCTGTGCAGTGCGCATTATAGCGCTAGTGTGTAGCGCCAGTGTCTGTCTGCAAGTCGCTAGGGGGTATCTGTGGCGGCCCATAGGTACCCGCTGCTTGCAACAACATGGATGTGGTCTCCTGGGTCTAACTGGAGCCATGATCCTCAGAGTCGCCCTGCACTCGGTGGTAGCTGCTGTGCTGGAATTCTGTAGCAATCTCTGCCTAATGCTGCTGAACCATAGGCTCATATGAGGCTTCTCCGTACAGCCGAGGAGTGGATTCGCAATAAAAGTGGCAAATGGCGACCAGCACCCAAATTAAACAGAAATCAAAAAAGGTATAGAAGTAAAGCAGACCAATGTTCGTGTTTGACCTGTTTTAATCTATTACAGCATCGCTGAGGGGTCGGACCTCAGTACAGATCACACGCAATATCAGTTGATCAGCATTACTCCTCCAAACCGAAATTTGGCAGTACGACGCCTAGCCGTGCTCGAACTCAAGCCACCTTGAATCGAATGCAAATGCATTGGATTTTTGGAGCAAGCCACGATGTTTTTTCCGGAAAAAAACCTTGCAACCCATCATTTATAGGACACAGGAAAATTAAATTGCTGTGATTAGATCAATCTCTTGGCATTAATAATAATCATCATTGTTTTTCTTTTGGGAGCCTCGGCCTCATCTTTTGCCTCTTCGAAATTTCAGACAATCAATTCTCATCTAAAGGATACTTTCTTGGCTAACTTTTTTCATGGCGTCGCTATCTGCTGCTTCTCCCCCTGACTTGCTTCTGGCTGCCACGCCAGAGGGAGACAGCGGCAGCCAGCGTGGACTGCTCCGCACGGCTTGGGACTTTTCGTTCCGCATGGTAATCCGGTACATTAAGAACTCGTACAAGGACGACCCTTTCCGCACCTTCTTGGAGGTGTGCTTGATTGGGTTTATCATCTGGTACATGACCAAGCAAAAGTACAACATTGGCAACAACGAAATTGAGCTTTCGGAAAAGGAGATTGACGAGCTGGTTGACGACTGGAAGCCCGAGCCCCTGGTGCCCGAGTTGACTGACTTTGAGCGCGAGACCCTGGACAAGGCAGCGCTTCTCGACGGACCCAACGGCATCAAGGTGCGTCTGGCGTCTGGCAACGGCAAGGCTCTCCTCAACTTTGCCTCCTACAACTTCCTCGGCTTTATCGACAACCCTGACTTTGAGAAGCGTGCCATCGAGACTCTGCGCAAGTACGGCGTTGGCTCGTGCGGCCCGCCCGGCTTCTACGGCACGCTTGACGTCCATATGGAGCTGGAGAAGCATCTGGCCGCATTCGTCGGTCACTCGGCCGCTATCCTCTACAGCCAGGCCTTTACTACCATCCTCTCGGTCATTCCCTGCTTCTCAAAGCGCGGCGACATTATTGTTGCTGACGAGGCCGTCAACTGTTCGCTGCAGCAGGCCATAACGCTGTCACGCAGCAAGGTGTACTGGTACAAGCACAACGACATGGCTGACCTCGAGCGCGTGCTTCAAGACGTCAACAAGCAGCTCACCGGACGCCGGGGAAAGAACGCCCTTCCACGCAAGTTTATTGTCACTGAGGGCCTGTTCCACAACACTGGCGACATTTCCCCGCTTAAGGACCTTGTTGAACTCAAGGATCGGTACAAGTTCAGGATCATCCTTGATGAGTCGCTCTCGTTTGGCGTCCTGGGAAAGCGGGGTGCGGGCCTGACCGACCACTTTAACGTCGACCCCCACGAGGTTGATCTTCTTATTGGCGCCCTGAGCTATGCAATTGGTGCCTCGGGCGGCTTTTGCTGTGCCGACAAGGATCTGGTGGAGCACCAACGTCTGTCTGGCCTGGGCTACTGCTTCTCTGCCTCGATGCCCGGCATCCTAGCTGTGGCTGCCTCCGACGCCATCCGCGCGCTTGAGAGCAACCCAGAGGGCCACCTTGCCAGCATGCGCGAGAACGCCAGTCTGCTGCAGACCCTTCTCAAGCGTATCCCCGGGCTTCAGGTCGAGGGTGCTCTAGAGAGCCCACTGATGCACATTCGTCTCACTCCAGAGACACTGGTGCGCATGAAGCGCTCGGGCGGAGCATGGACCAAGACCGACATTGACCGCGTGCTTGTCGAGCTGGTGGAAGAAGCCCAGAAAGATGGTGTCTTCTTGACCCGTGCCATGTATGTTGACGAGCATGAGCGCCTGTTGCCTAACTCGAGCATCCGCCTTTGCGTCTCGTGCGCCCACACGCGCAAGGATATTGAGAAGTGTGCTCACGCCATTAAGAATGCTGTCAGCCGTGTCACTTCCAAAAAGCGCTAGATCGCCAAGCGCTCTTTTTGGTGGCATCGCAAACCAGAAAATTATTTTTAGCCCTTTCTCGCACATCTCCAAGAAGATTATCGCCTTTTTGTCGCTCTGCTTTATACTAAGAATCTGCTTGCCCTTTCTCAGGCCGATTAGCTGCATCAAAGCGCTGCAAAGAGCCCTTTATTAAATCAGTCCGCGGCAGGCTGTGAAAGCCATAAAGGCTGCGGTCGTTTGCACCAAATGTGTGTAGTGCTTTTTGTAGTGACTGACGCAGCCCGTTGTGCCCATTTGCCCTATATCTGTCCAAAGGTGATCAGGCGGCCTTTCCACAAAACCCGCCTTTCCACAAACCAGCATCGGTGGTCAAAAAGCATTTCTAAGAAAATGCCAGATGCTGCAAATAGATCCAGAACCTGATTGGAGGCACTCTGAGACTGGTATTTGAGGGATTTACCACATTTTGCTAATGAGAAGGAAGAGTCTCTCGATAGCCTGGCCGCCATCTGTTGCTTTCCAGGCCGCCCTGCTCTTTGACCAGCAAAGGGATCGAAGAAAAATTCATTGAAAACTCTTTCGGCGGTTGGTATTGGAGCAGCCCGCGGTCCGATCATTGCTAACTGTTCACTGTGGTATAAATGTTGTCTCCTCTGCCACCAACTTTGTCCGCAAAAATTTAGGAACTATTATCCATCCTTTTTTCGCGCCCTCGCCTCACCCCTCTCCTTAATTCTGACTCCTACCTGAAATCCTATATTACGCCTTGCTCCCTTGACAATGCGCTTTTTGAAATTAGCCCTTCGAGCCTTGGTTTTCGCTATGGTTGTCGTTGCTGTTCTGGCCACCAACCAGCCCGTTAACTGGGGGTGTGCTTGCACCGATACCGCCATCATCACTAACTGGTCGAAGATTCGTACACGGCTGGCGACTATTCTTCCTTCAAGTGCTGGGATGATCGGCAATAAAAAACACGACGAGGTCTACAAGCTTCTCAACAACAGCTACTACTTTCCGACCACTCCTGATCTGAGGCTTGAGGAAAAGTTGTTTGCCATTGTCGGCGCTGATTACATGCAGTACGCGATTGGCGAGATTTTGAACAAGTACTGGAAGAAATACCCATGCGATCCGAATAACCCTATTACCTCTACACCGATCAAGCCCACGTCAAGCAAGCCAAAGCCAACCAAGCCAACGTCGACCACCCCATGCACTACTTCGACTAAGCCAAAGCCGACCAAGCCAACATCAACCAAGCGCACTTCGACTAAGCGTACCTCGACTAACCCTAAACCAACCAAGCCCACGTCAAGCAAGCCAAAGCCAACCAAGCCAACATCAACCAAGCACACTTCAACTAAACCTAAGCCAACCAAGCCTACGTCAGTCACCCCGTGCACCACCTCGACCATGGTTATCTCGGATTCTACCACTAGCAATGGCTACACCAGCACTCCGGCTGACTACACATCTATTACAAGCAACATATACTCGACTCTCGGCCCTGACACTACTAGCAGCAACGTTTATTCGACCATGGTTAGCTCGGATTCCGCCACTAGTGATGACTACACCAGCACTTCAGACGATTACGCGACTACAACTGCTGATATCTACTCGACTGTGTCGTCGGAGCCTACCTCCAGCGACATCTACTCAACTCTTGGCCCCGAATCAACTAGCAGCAATGGCTACACCAGCACACCAGCCGATTACATGTCTACGACCGCTGACATCTATTCAACCACTAGTCCCGACTCTGCTAGCAGCAATGTAAGCCTGACTAGCAATGCCTACAGCACGCCAGTCGAGCCAACATCTGAGACGGACTTTTACTCCACCTCCCCTCCTCCCTACTCAAGCTCACCCTCTTCCCCATACTCCACCGCCTCTTCCCTCTACTCCACTGTGCCTGTATCTCCAACTGTCACCAGCACTCCTCCACAAAAGTGCTACGTTGCTGTCGTGGTTACTCGTCCAGTGGTCCCTATCTACACTACTATTCATTAGATTTCTTTAATGCTTTACGACTTTTAAAAAACAAAGGTGATTTTGACACACCTAGAAGTCCCCAACTGGCCAAATAATTTTCAAACATTGTGCTTAGTAAATTTGTCGCCATAGAAAGGTACACATATGCCAGCTAGAGCGCCTTTTAGAACCAAGGTGGTATTTTTAGTACCTGTCTAACACCATTTCAGATTTCAAAATGCGATTCTGACCCTTACGGTTGAACAGAGGGTGCGCTGCTTTGTGCGACTGTATTACTGTTTACAGCTCCGCGCCAAACCAATGATCCGCAGAGAAGCATCGCAATGCAGTGCTTGCGCCGATCACAGCCTTGCTGCGCATTGGCACTTCCCCAATGGAGCAAAAAGGGAGTAAGATTGCAGCCCTTTAATTCTTTGTTCGGCCACTTTCCGCTCAGTCGATCCCCTCGCCCAGAAATCAATAAAAGCGAGAGCAGAAAATAGACACCAAGTCGTGTTAGAAGCAGGTTTGTGCTGCTGTTCTTGTAGTACTGTTCCGTGCCTAGGGAAGCGATTGGACAATCCCGTTTCTCGATGGACCGTTTCTTTTGCATATTTTCTGCATTTGGCACTTTGCATGCCAAACCCCATCCTTTGCAAGCAAGGGATATCTGAAAACAGCTGACTGGCGCCTATTACTCGCAAGAATCGTGAGCGAGCTCATGGCTTTGTGTTGGCGGGCCGTGGTATATAAAACGTCTCCTCCACTGCCAACTCGCTAGGCAATGATTTTAGGAACTTTTCGCTATCCCTTTTTCTCCTGTCTGCCTTTCGCTTCACAATCCTTTCCCCTATCTTTAACTACGTTCTGCCCGCAATCTTTCCTTCTTGAAAATGCACATCAAGAAAGTCGCCCTTCGTGCCATGGTCCTCGGAATGGTCGCTGTTGCCGTCATGGCCACCAATCAGCCCGTTGACTGGGAGGGCCCTTGTACCGATGCCGCCATTGTTGCTAACTGGAAGGATATTCGTACCCGGTTTAGACGTATTCTAGATGATGATGATGATGATAGACTCTCCAGTTCTAAGCGCCGCCAAGTCTACAAGCTTCTCAACAATAGCTACTACCTTCCTTCCAACCCCGACCTGGAGCTCAAGGACAAGCTGTTTGATATTGTCGGCCCCAAATACATGCAGTATGCGATCGGCGAGATTCTGAACAAGTACTGGAAGAAATACCCTTGCGTTACCCCCACCTCTACTATTCCGTCCTCGACCAGCGACATTTACTCGACTGTAGATTCCAGCGACATTTACTCGACTGTGTCCTCGGAGCCTACCTCCAGCGACATCTACTCGACTGTGGATTCCAGCGACATCTACTCGACTGTGTCGTCGGAGCCTACCTCCAGCGACATCTACTCGACTGTGGATTCCAGCGACATTTACTCGACTGTGTCGTCGGAGCCTACA
>JANBSU010000175.1:0-21443 GCA_027578835.1 Coemansia sp. RSA 2050 | reverse complement strand
TTTCCCATTGCTGAGATGGCGCCACTGCTAGACTACATTGTGTACATGACTTATGACTTGCATGGTCAATGGGATTATGGTAACAAGTGGACAGGTAACTTCCTTAAGAGTCATGTTGATTGGACTGAGACGTATTTGGCTCTAGCTCTCATCACTAAGGCTGGGGTGCCTAGTAATAAGGTGTTATTTGGTTTAGGTGCTTATGGTAGGTCTTTTCAGCAAGTAGATCCTAATTGTAGTGATGCTTCATGTAGATTTACGGGTCCAGCTAGTGGTGCTACTCCTGGTGAGTGTACTGGTGCGGCTGGCTACTTGTCTTTGGCTGAGATAAATAAGATAATAGCTAGTGGTAACTACAGAAGGCGCTACCCTGATAACGTTAGTGGTAATGATGTGTTGTTGTATGGTACAGATCAGTGGGTGGCTTGGACACCTGAGCCTGCTATGAAAGCTAGAGAAGATTGGGCTCGTAGTGTTAACTTGGGTGGCAGTGTGTTGTGGGCAGCTGATTTGGTAAAGGAGAGCAGCTGGGAAGAAGTGGAGGAAGATGAAGAGGAATATCCATTTGATCCTATTGCTAGCTGCCCAAGAGATATCGAAGCCTTTAGTGATATAGATGCGTTGATGGCGACGGACACAGCTTCTTTGGACTACTTAAGATGTTCAGGAGTTGAACTAAGAACCCCAATGTGTTATGATTATGCAGCAGCGAGATCATTGTTTAGGATGGCTAGTAGTTCTTTGGACAAATACAAGTTCCTGAAGGACAATAACTATGAGACCATCTTTAAGGATCACTACCAACCTAAGATATATGATACGGCTCTTTCGACTTTTAAGAGTATATTTCTAATAAGCTCGAGGATATTCTTCTTGTATGACGCCAGCTCGCCTGTTATATCCCTGAGCATCTCTTTGAACGAAACCTCGGAACGAGCAGTAGCGTTAGCTGCGGGGGATCCTTTGGTTAACGAAGGGACTGCTCTCCCTAAGTTATTCGAGAGTTATCCCTGGACGAAATACTTTGGCTACAAGGGCTACAGGGAAGAGATCTACTCGAATTTCTACTCCAGTTTCTCAGTTAGGGGTGTGTACATGAAGGATGAGGCAAGATTCCTCTCAGATATGTCATCTATGCTTAAGGTCAATATGACCATGAACTTGTTTAAGTGGGGAAAGTTTGAGGCTCCGCTGCCGTGGGGATGCCGAACATCTGGAGGATTCTGTCATAGTCCTCCCTCCCGGATCGTATTTGATTCGTTCCCTATCATAGATATGGATTTATTCATTCCTAACCCTATGAGTTCTATCGAGAGTAACATAACCAGCATCACAGACTTCACAAGAAGGCTAGATGTTGCTACAACCAAGTGGGAGGAAGATCCAATGGACATAGTAGCTGGCTCCAGGTTGCCTCTGATGTCTTTGGTCAGCGGTATAGATTCTATGTTCTTGGCCTACGATACTGGTCTTAAGTTCAAGAGAACAGATGAGATACAGAAGGAGAATGCACTGGTAAGTCTCATACTGGGAATAGTCTTTCTACTCATGTCTTTCGTTCCCGGCATGGGTATTATAGCTGTGATAGGGGAGTTCGCTGCAAGTATTGCGATGGGGAATTTGGGAAATCCATTAGACATCATTACCGCGGTTGCCGGAATTGCTGGTGATGTGTTCAGGGTTTTTAGAGGAGCAGGTAACTTCGTCGATGCTGCTAGAGTAACAGGGAAATTGTCAGATGTCGCTGACCTTAGCAAGTTAGTTGGCAAGAACAAGAAGATGACAAATCGTGTTGAGAAAATAGAAAAGAAGTTCACGTGTTAGAGTTGACTCTCTAGAAGAACCAAGTCGTCTTTTAAAACTGTCACGCATCTCGGTCTATTCTATTCGAAATGTTATTTTCATCTTTCAAGTGGTTACTGTTACAGCTATTAATAGCCGGTATAGTTCTAGCCGGTCCGGGGAACTTGTTTGGTCTTCTCGATCATCTCGGTATGAGCAAAGCAGGTCTACTGACTAGCAGTTCATCTACTCTCTTGGAAAGTTTGGGGTTCACTATAAGCGGAAATGGTTTAACTAAGAATGGAGTAACAGCTAGCTCACTGAAAGGTGCAACACTGATGTTCAATCCCGAGAAGGGTCCGATATCAAAAGTTATTGGACAAATGGAGTATAAGGTTGGGACTAAGGACTACTGGGAAAATATGGGAAGGCTCTACGACAAGGTTAGAACGGATCCCACTGTGAAAGATTCCGGCAAGTTTATATTGTCAATGAGGGAAGAGGACTCGAATATGAAACAAAAAGCCAATTTCGACAAGTACTCGAGTATGAAAATAAGCAATACCAAACTTGAGCTTTACATGGATGGCAAACTGCTTGACCCATTGACTAATAAGGGTTCATACAAGGAAGCCATAAAGAATTTGAAGATGACCAGGAACCACCAGAGCATAATTAACAACTTCAAGGAATCCCTAGATGGCAAGAGGTTCACAAATTCGTTCAATATTGATAAGAGTTCCCAACTGTTCCAGAGATTTTCGGTTCATGATTCATCAAAGACTTCTTTTTGTATCAAAGCCACCTGAGGAAAGAGATCGCTTACGAGTTTTTAAAACTGTCCCGCCGTTGGGCTCGTTACTACTCACTCTTCTCTTTCTTCTCAACAAGATGGCTAGCTTCGCATCTCTACGCAACCTGGCTAGAGGTAAGGCCTCAACTCATATTCTCAAATCCTTCAAGAGTTGCAATGATCTAGAGTATGGCATGGCTGCTTGCGCTGTGGCTTTAGGTTACTACAAACACACAGACTTTTCTGAGCAGATGAGCAAGAGGTTGGGTAAAGTTGATGAGGACGTAATGGAAACAATGAGGGATATAGATGATTATGAGATTCTCAATACTTGCCAGCCGTTATTCCGAGAAGAAATAGATAGAGTGGTCGAGAGGCACTATGCTGAGATATACGGTATTAAAATATTCAAGAACTCTCCATTCACTCCATACCCCTGTCAGGACTTTGGGAGAGAAGGAGATGAATACCTCAATAGGGCTCTTAAGTCGATTGAGAGATTACACTCTGGGGGTATAAATCCGGGGAATGGCTATGTTGTCAGATGGTGTGATTACTCAGGATTAAATATATGGAACACCACTAATGATAAGCTTCTTCACGTTGTGAAAGAGTTACCAGCTGTTCCTTATGATAAGATAGAACTACCTCCATTTGATCTCGATACTTCTAACATCAAGGGTCTTGTATCCCTAGCTGATGGATCTTTCAGTGGTAACCTAAGTAGACTGGAACTCGATCTCGACTCCGTTGACATCCTCAAATTTGCTATCATCAGATATCCACGCATTCTCGAGATGACTAACTCTATCGAATTATCTGACTATGCTTATGATGTTGGTCGTGCTGTAGAGTTTGCTAACATAGTTTACTTCAACAAACTGCCCTCAGGAGAGTGTAGTGGATCCCTAGAGAATGAAGTACCTCCTGATGCTCTACCTATTCCATCCATTGAGACAGTACTTGAGTTGCATAAGAGGGGGGGATGGGATTACTTTGTTACAGCTTGGAGCATATTAGGAAGATACAACATCCCTAACCTGAAGTATTGCTACAAACACAGAGAACTAGCATTCAGGAATGGCTTGTACGATCCAAAGATGGTTATCAACATGAAGATTCCTAACGATGACTTCCGCGATGTGAAGCCACTACCCAATCTGAATCTATTTACAAAGCCTGATCTAAGAACCATATTCGAGTTGTCTTATTTCGATGATATAGATGCTCCCTGCCCTAAACAGGGATCCTTGTGCTTCTGGTTACAGAGAATTGGAGCAGACACAGACAAGATGAGAGAAGCAAACACCTACTCGATCTTACTACCCGATGATGAGCAGGCTAGCATACTTGAGAGACCATGGTCCAAACTACTGACAACCGAACAATACAATGGTCTCAGTGTCAATAACCTAATGAAGATGTTAGACTAAGGGGAGCACAGCTTTTAAAAGACACAAGGCCTTCTGGTCTAACAACTTTGTCTCGCGTTAGCCACGAGCCAATCAAATTTGGGAGTCTGTACTTGTTCGCAGTGATCCCTGACGTCACTCTCCGTACAAGCAACGCCGAAGTCCATATATCTACCAATATTCGAGTTCAAGACATGAGGATATTTGTTAAGATGGAGGTTCTCCCTGAAGCTTCCAGGACCTTTAACCGTTATATTAGCCCAGTTACCTTCTTTCCACCAAGTTAGCTCCCATCCATTTTGTCCTATCTCTATATCTTGATCCTCGTCTCTACCAACCTTCTTGATGATAGTTTCACAATCTTTGACAACATAGGCCCCTACATGTCTCGTTTCTCTACAATCGATCATAACCACTGCAGCTTCGATGAAGGCTCTAACTCTACCAACGACTATGAGTGTCAACAGTAACTGTACAAAGCTGAGTGAAATCTTCATTCTAAACAAGCTCGTTAAATCGGCCTTCTCACTTGAAGTTCAATTATCACAAAATAAATCGGGTTTCCCCTCTTTCTTAGCATTTGCGTTGGTTGTTGCTTCCCTTTGTTTGTTTTAAAACTGTACGAGCTATTCGCGTCTCTCATGGAATTTCTGGTATGGCTGCATCATAAACATGGACTTCTTTCATCAACAGGACAAGTTCTCTTCCCTCTCAGACGGATTTGCATGGTGGATTAGTAAATATGGCCACACTGGTCTAATGAAGGAGTACTACAACAATACATTCGAAGTTGGATTCAATGAAGAACAGCAGCATGACATGAAAGAGTTAAAGTCCCGGCATCTGCTCGAGATCAGTGATGATGGTTACTTAACTACTTCTAGTGGGATCAGAGTTGTAGTTAACAGAAGCTTGCAGAGAGATAGCTATACTTTTGTCATTACAGATAGCGCTGCTTACGGTCCATTTGGCTTCTATGTTGAAATCAGAAAGAAATCTAGAACTACAACTAACCGACTACTCTTCAAACACAACAACAGAGAGTTCAAGCAGATGACTCTTCCAGTGCTAATGGACGTGTATGGGATAAGCAATGACGACATAAGCAAGTGGTCGGCTAAAGGAGAAGTAGAGTGGATACTGAAGAGCGAGACAGAAGGAAGCAAGCTAGATTCCTCTCAGAAGCAACAACACAGATGCAACTTAAGGATAGTAGGTACAACCAGATTTCCCAACATTAACATGGAAAGATTTGGTTATAGCAAGGACCACATGTTCAATCAGGAGCTAGCAAGGTTTATTTGCTTCTGCCTAGAGTCTTTGTTCTCAGAAACCAACGATCGTGATCACATGAAGAACAAGATGGTAAGGCAGAGACTGTTCTACCTGGAACCTGGGATGCCACTTGAGAAGAAGATAATGATAACAAAGAGATTCTCGGAAGGTATTGAATCAATGAACGACTTCTACTACAACAACGTCAGTGATCGCAACCAAGTAGACATATGGAGCTCATCCAGGAAGCTTATACTTAGTAGAGAGAGACACGTTGAGTTCAGGACTAGAACTCTCCACTACTCTTACAAGAAGTTCATCTGCCCAGTGGAAACACCTCACGATGTTCATGCAGGACTACACGTAACTCTTGCTTGCTTATCTGTAGTCTCTCCTCCACCTCTTCTCTCTTCACGCTACAACATGGAGACTTTAGTGCTATCTCTCCTCTCAGCATCTGCTTCTACTCCACTCTTCTACAATGGGTACTACGTAGGCAAAACCAATTACAGCATGAGAAGAATACTACACAAGGCCAAACAGATAGACGAGTTCGCAAGCGTGTACTACAAGGAGAAACCACTATCAGTAAGAGGAGTATACGTTAGCAACTATGGAGGTAGAATCCTGAGATGGATAACCAGAGGAGATAACTTCCAAGATGGGACGTTCGTGTGTCCTAACATGGAAGTAAAGGAAGAGACAACAGATGCTAACTTCTTCTTAGGCTTTGCTGCATCTCTAGTTCCTCTAATTCATCACAACGCTGGGCCTAGAGGTGTGTTTATGGCTAACATGATGAAGCAGACTCTTGATCCTGATGACTCTACTCTCATCTCAGGGAATGGCAAACGTTGGCAGAAACATGATGACTCAATACTCCTAACTCTAACCAGTAAAGCACTCAAGAGGGAACACTATGGAATCAGCATGTTAGTTAAATGGGCTGCACATCATGGACTAAACATAGAAGATGGCATAGTGATAAACAGACGTCTCCTAAACCAAGAACACGGAGTAGTGTACAACAGGTTCTCAACTGAAGTCATGCCACATGAGTATCTGTTACCAATATCAGACAACGATAGCCTCCTTAGCAGCTATGACACTAATGGCGTAATCAAGGAAGGAGTTACTGTTAACAACAAGCAAGTTCTGGCAACTAAGCTTAGAGTAGAAGGCAAGAGGTTCATCAAGAAGCTAACTCTTAAGGCTCTGGTAGACAATCCATCTGTAGTCAGAAGAGTAACGAGACAAGGACGTGATTTGTCAGTGCTAACTAGCTACTCGTATAAGTTGAAGATGGGAGACAAGCTAGTTTCATCTGCAGCTCAGAAGGGAGTCATCACACACGTAGTAGAAGAAGACGAACCAGCTGATATCATCATAAATCCTTGCTGCATCCCAAGTAGAATGACACTAGCCCAGATCTGGGAGGGAATCATAAGCAACTACCACCGAGATAACCACATTGAGAAGCCACTGTTCTTCCCACCTTTCAGCAACGCTGTCGAGTTGTTCTGCAGGATGACAGGCCAAGACTTCAACTCTCCTCTCGATGATCTAATGCCTAAGAGCAAAGAAGATTACTGGTATTGCATAAACAGATACTACGTCTTAGGCCACCGAGTTGATGAGAAATTCAGAGTTAGAGGAGAAGGCAACAAGAACAACACGAATCCCTACACTGCCCAGCCACAGAGAGGACGTAAAGTAGAAGGAGGCCTGAGATTAGGAGTAATGGAAAGAGACGTTCTCATCTCACACAACTCCATCAAGACGCTAAACTACTTGTTCTCTAAACATGGTGATGAGGTAGAGTGCTTCTACTGTTCAGGTTGTCTAAGCTACTACCACAGTGGAATGTGCTACTTATGTGGATCTAAATGCAAGTTTGTCAGAGTCAACAAGAGTGAGATAAACTTCAAGAACTTCGTGAAGGTAGCTGGAGTAAACGTAGTGCAAGATCTAGAAGAAGAGGGACCTCCTGACTCTCCCATTTACACTCCTGGCTCGCCTACTTACACTCCTGGTTCACCTAACTTAGAGAAGTATATCAACGGTAACTGACAGAAACAAAAAGAAGCAACAACCAACGCAAAGGCTAAGAAAGAGGACAACCCCACCTTTTAAAACAAACAAAGAGAAGATAACAACCAACGCAAATGCTAAGAAAGAGGACAACCCCAACTAAGGTAAACGCAAACCTGACACTAAGGTAAAAGACCGAGTCATAAGTGAACTACATTAGCAGTTACGAGCATTAGGTAGGCCAACATGAACTTCTCCGAGAGAATAATCGGTTGGTACGCCAATGATAAGTACCTGTCGATAATAGGAAGATATGGAAACTACGAATCAGTCTTATCCTACCGCTTCAACTATGTCTCACTAAAACTAGAGAACAACTTAGTTATTAAGATATACGACTTCAACAACCTTCATAAGCCTCACCTCAAAGATGTATTCAGATCTTCAATAGACAACCAAGTAGGGTGCATCCAGGCGATAGAGGACTCCAACTTAGAGCATAAACCTACACATCACATACTTGACCATGGACTAGAAGAGAAAGTAGAGTGGCTTGTGTTTAATTACGTGGATGGTGCAACAGTTGAGCCTCACCATGATTCGTTGTTGATTGCTCGTTCCATTGAGAAGTTGAGATCTATAGTCAGAGATGGAAGAGTACTATCGCATAACGACTTGCATCCTAAGAACATAATACTAGATAGTTCTAACCTAGTGTACATAATAGATTGGGAAATGGGAGGATTCTAGCCGCTCTATCATACGTATCTAGAAAATATCATCAGGCTCTGAAATGGCTCGAAGTGACCAAGGCCAATACCGGAAACTCTCCTTCTAACTACTTGACAATCCAACAATGAGAAATATCGCTAACTGTGCTGGTTGCAATAGCCAGCTAAGGTAAACGCAAATGCAACTATCACGTCTTCCAACCCTCTCTCTTAGTGTCATACTTGCGTTGCCTTCTCCTCTTTCCTAGCCTTCGGTTGGCTGTTATCTTCTCTCTGTTTGTTTTAAAAGGTGGGGTTGGCTTTGGATTTAGCTTTGGCGTTGGTGGTTATTTTGTTTGTTTCTTATGCTACTTAAGGCTCAAGTTCTCGAGTAAGCTTAGTGCAATCTCTCCTGGGTACTCTGCTACTCTCTCTTGCTCATGACTCTGAACCCACTCCATCTTCTCATCTCTGAGTTTGTTGATTTGATCTTGCAGGTTCTTAGTTAGCTCATACTTGAGAGAAAGGTTCATCTGCTTCAACACATCTTTCAGGTCTCTAGCTGGGGTGTTTATGACGTCTCGTAGTTCCTGTATCTCTTTCCCCAGGTGTTCAAAGCAAATTAGACAATGGTTCTTGTACTGGTAGTCAACAACATCTTCCTGCAAGTATTCATCTCTCTCAAGGCAGTAGTCAGCTATCTCATCTACATCTTGCTGGTTGGTTCCTAGGTTGCTAGCCATCTTGACGAAGTGTCCGAACGCAATGTACTTACACACATATGGCAATCCTCTTCTCATCGCCTCATTACGACTGGCATAGATACGCCATAATCCAGGATCATAACAGTACTCAACATCAGCTTTGCCAAAGTTATGGTTCCACAAGTCAAAGTCAACTCTGAAGAACTCTAGAGGAAGTTTGCTAGCTACATGCAAGTTGAAGTGGATGTTGTTGTTGCTCTTGCTATTATCATACCACATGCCTCTTACATCTAGTCCTCTCTCACCCAAATAGATCACTACGATGCTTTGTAAGCCTGAGATGTTTCCAGGCTCGGGTAAGCTTATGTTGTACTTGCTGCTATCAAAGGTTAAGACAATGGAGTAGTGGTAAACTCTAAGAGAATCAAGTAGAGGTCCCCTGGCACTATCATCATTGGTTCCACACAGTATATGTAACTCTTTATCAAACTCTTCCTTCAGCCTTATTATCATCCTCTTGCCATCCTCTTTGCATCTTACTACGCCATACTCTAAGGTCTTGTTGTTAAGGTTGGAGTTAGAAGTAGAGACAGATGAGGTAGATCTGCGTTTGTGCTTCTGTTCGCGTGTCTTGTTCTTGAATGAGATTAGGTCTATCCCGTTGTGCTCATTCTCTTCTTGGATCAGAACTGGAAGTAGAGTTAGAGGTGGATTCAGGCTATAAGGCTTGAGATCGTTGTTCTTAGTGCAGAATATCTTCATAGCCTCAGCTACACAACCAACCTTCTTAGTTTCTCCTGGAACCAGACCCGAGGCTACTACAACGTTAGCAATCATCCATCCTTCTTGAGATATGCTACTAAGACTCAGAGTTCTGTTACCTAACTTCAGCTCAGTCTTCTCATCTACATAAAGCTCTATGGGTCTGTGGCTGGGCTCAATAGCTTCATAGAAGTCTTCTGCATTCAGGTTAGCTTCCTCGTAATCTTCGTTGTCTAGTTTAAGCAAGTGGTTAGCTTTCGCATGCTTGTGAGCTATATCGTTCACCTCACCATCACTAAGTAGCATGCAGAACCTGTTGTTGCCTAAGTGGTAGATCTTGATGGCATAGAACCTGCTGGTGTAGAGTTTGCCATAGTGGTAGAGCTTCTTTCTCTCTGAACCAGAAGGATAGAGTTGGTAAGGAATACACTTCTCTGGGAAGTTGCCTTTGAGAGTTCCTTTGTTCTTTATGTTCTTGAACATGGTGTAAGCTTTGTCTGCTCTAAGTCGCCTGCTTCATTTTAAAAGTCGGCTAATTCACGAACGAGTTGTAACTGTAAGATTTGGAAGAGACGTAGAGGTCAAACGTGTTGGCATCTTCTGGGTCTACTAAGCTGATCTGAAAGTTGTAGAGTCTTCTCCACGTATCTACCACTATCCTAGCTATGTTCGTTCTTGCTTCATATGTGAACCTGTTGTCAGCAACATCTGTAACCAAGTACTTGCCGTCTCTCATCACAGCATCTAGCACAATCTCGTTACCACTATGAGAACTTAGTAGCTTCATGTTCTGTTCTTCATCCCAACTCCAGATGCCTAAGCTTCTGGCTGCAAAGATGAACACTCTCTTGCCAACTGGTTTCTTAGTAAGTATGTAAGTATCTCGGACTGCTCGGGCGGCTCGGTCTGTCTCTAGCTTGAGAGAAGTAGGAGTACTGAACGCAACTTTGTCTTGCCTCATGATGCTAACCATAAACCTTCTCGCTACGTCTAGGTTGTCAACACCATCAAACTCTACTTCTAACTCGTACTTGCCTCCTTTCTTAGAAACAGAAACCTCTCCCCACTCTAACTTCTTCACCCATCTTCTCATCACTACTCTACCTCTGTATATCTTGTTGCTACTTGCCTCTTGCTCTCTAACTTCTGAAGACAAGCAAACGTTGTAGCTAAATCCCCACACTCGTTCTCTTCTTCTGAACAGCAATGACTTAAGATCAACATCACCATTGTCATACTCTCTCAAGTGCTGATCATAAACATGCAGGTCATAGTAGGTGTAGCTGTTGTTGAAAGGCTGGCCAAACCTAATCATCTTCCTCAGAGACTCAAACAAGCTAGCATCAACTCTGGATCTTAGCTCTAGCTCTGGCTCATGTCCCTCTTTCTGCAATGGAATCACAAAGGGCAACAGGTAGTTGTACGTAACTTCAGGATCTAACCTCCTCACATAAGTAAATCTAGAGTACATGGAGTTATGCAGCTTCTCATCATCATTGAAGTCGCTCCTTGCTTCTAGCTTGGAGATTTCCTTGCAACAGAAGTACTTAGACATCTTGTCATGAAACTCTCTGAATGCTACCACCTTCTCAGTAGTGCTTGTCACGTCTTCTGCAAACATTGCTATCCCAGATACTACTCCTTCCTTCTTCAACAATCCTGACAACTTCTCAACCACTGCAAGAAGATCTAGCCGCTCCACACAGAAGAACATGTTAGCGTGATCGAATGTCTCCGAGCTTCCTACTTCTACCTCCAACTCTAGCCCCAACATCAAGACTCTGCTTATCTTAGTATTTCTCGAGTAACTACGTGCATCTCTCTCCTGATCAGAGCTAACATCTATCACGCTGCCTTCCTGCCTACCTATTATCCCTCTTCTGATGAAGTTATGATGCTTCCTAACCAGCTCCATGACATATGTTATATCAGAAATTCCCAAACAACGAAAACGAAACGAGCAGTTATCGCAAATGCTAACAACTAGCTGGGCCGGCTTTTAAAAGGCAGGGTTGGCCTTGGATTTGGCTTTGGCGTTGGTGGTTATTCTTCTTCTGTTTCTTCCTCTACTTCTAATCCTCTTGTTCCTAGATCTTTCAGCCAAGTCATAAACTTAGATGAGCTCTCAGTTGTGAATTCACCTTTGTACGTGAGGAAGTCTGCTACCATATCTGAGAACTTGTCATCTCCAACTATGAAGGATAGCTTCTCCTTGATGACATCACGCAAGTACTCTATCCCGTAGTACTTTACTATCTTGCTGTAATTCTGAAACTCGAATGATACGAGCCCTCTTATGTCCTGGATAGCTTCTAGATCACAATCCTTAATCATAAAGCTCATGGTCTCTTCATGTGCATACTTCTCAATGTCAAACTTGCCGCTTAGCACTATCTTACCTTCATCAATGCTAGTTCCATAAATAACTCTATCAACATCTGGCAGCTTGCTTGGTTCACACACAACATCTATCCTCTTGTCTGAGAATGGGATGTAGATACGTCGGCTATCTTTCTTTCTCAAGTAGAAGCACAGATACGTAACATGATACGGAGCGTCAGATGCAACAACTATGGAAGTAACTTGCTTGATCTTCTCGTAGTGGTTCTCAGCTATTACTCCTTGTGCTAGTAGTCTTTCACCTCTGGCTCGGTCTTCGCAGCTAGTTGGTCTAGTAACCAGCTTAGAGAATTCATAGAAGTTCACGTAGAAGGTCTTGAACGGATCAAATACGCTACAGTCTACTTCTAGCAACACCTCATCGAAGTTTCCACTTAGTATCTTACCAAACTCACCGATAGTGTCTCGAGATGACTCTTTGTCCAGGAAGTGAAAGGAGCTAAGCGATGCCTGAGTTAACGGTTCGGTCAGACTTTGTGCAGCTATCACACCTATATTGCTATCTCTATCCATCTTAGATGAAAGTTTGTGTCTGGAAGCTGGGAGCAGGGGGTAGAACTTCGAGAAGGAACATAGCGTTCGATGATATGGAAAAGCTTGCTACATTTTACGCATCAGTACCAATAGATAAGAAGCATGGTTACTTCGAACAGATATCTGGCCCACAGAGACTCTACATGGATATAGATGTTCCAACTAGCAAAAGTACAATCACTACAGATCATGAGTGGAAGGATAACTTGCTACTTCAGTGCCAGTACATTGAAGAACACATAAGCACACTCTCATCGCATCAGCCTAGAATCCTAGTGTTCGACCAGAGCACTAAGACCAAGTACTCATCACACATTCTGGTTGAGAACTTCTATGCTCAAGATCACGTATCAGCTCTAGTCTTCCACAACAGCTGCCAGCTAGTTACAGGAGTAGATGAGAACGTCTACCACTCAAGTCAGCTACTGAGAATGTGGAGATCCTACAAAGCCTCCGACACTAGCACTAGCAAGCAAGCAATGTTCAGATTCTACTCAGGACGAGAACAAGAAGTAGGAAGCATCGAGCTAGCTGACACTCTAGTTAGCAACTGGAGTCTTGGTTCGTACATCTACAACAACAAGCAAGTAGCAAATCCCAGGAAACGCAACCCAAGCAACTGCAGATCTAACATGAAAAATGAGAGACTTGTCATAATTTTAGATAAACTAGGTGAATTTAAGGCTCCATTCTATTCAGAAAAGATGTCAACTATCGAGTACAATCAGCTCAAGGCTTCTGGCTTAAGCTTTGGTGAGCCTCGTCCAATTGGAGAAGGCAAGAACAAGCTAGGTGACATGATCCCTATTCTCTATGACGGAAAGGTTCCAGTAGTTGTAATTGGAGACAGAATCGAAACCCAGAGAGCTACATTGTTTGTGAGCAGCTTTGGTGGTAAGAGACTAGCAATGAATCTAGAAGCTGGTTCTGTAGGTGCAAGGTCTTACAACAACATCTGTGAGTTTGTTAGGAAGAAGATAGAGTCAGGAAGCTTGGACACAGCTGTACCAGGGATCAAGAAGCTATACTCTGTGGTTGGTAAGATTAAACCCATTACTGATGAAACCGAAGAAGGCTTGTTCCTAACTGTTACCTCGGGATCTAAGTACTTTGACATACATGGAGATGACATTGAGCCAATTGAGACTTTTCCCTCTACTATCAGTGGGGTAGTTGCTATGCGTGTGAACGGAGTCTTTGTTGGGCCAAAATCAGTTAAGATTAGCCTAGCCATGGACTTTGTGATGATAGGGCCAAAGCAGAAGAATAACATAATTGCTAAGCTAATTAAGAACCTTGATGAAATGGCAATGTATTGACTAAAGGTAAAGCGAGAACAGTTAAGAACCAACGCCAAAGCTAAATCCAAGGCCAACCCATCTTTTAAAACAAACAAAGAGAAGATAACTACCAACCGAAGGCTAGGAAAGAGGAGAAGGTAGCATAATAAGTGAGCAGTAGTTTGATCTTCCAAAGTTCGAATGACAATGTCTCCCAAGAAGAACAACCAGGAGAAGAAGGCTTCTGAGCCAGTTGCAACCCTAGCAGCTCCAGCTGTAGCAGTAGTAGCATCTGAGGAAGAAGCTGGAGTGGAACAGGATACCATTGAGAGTGTGTCTAGATCCCTTTCGCGCATGATGATTAACTCTTCCAGGAAACTTTCTGAAGCTTTGTGTGATGAGTACAATCTTGACGCTAATGAAGTTAACGAGATCTCTAACCGAGTTCTAGCTAGTTTCATCAGTAATCTGGACAAGGTGTTCATGAAGTCTTCAGCTGCTTCAATTAGGACTATGAGAGAGCCACGAGAGCTGAAGGATGATGAGAGATGCAAGTTCATTCTCCTACGTGGTGACCGGAAGGGTGAGATGTGTGGCAAGCAATCCTCTCAGGGTTTTGAGTTCTGCTCTAGCCACAAGGCTTCGATGATGAAAAAAGGACTAGCTCAGGAAGCAGTTAAGAAGGAGAGGAGGATCCAGTTTGTTCCATTTGAGGAAGACTCAGGAACTTACATTGTGAGTGGAACTAAGCTAGTTGCAGTTAGGCTAGACCTTCAGGAAGACATGAGAGCTAACAACTGTGAGATTGTTGGTTATCTAAGTGAGGGAAAGATAGTAGCTCTTGACAGCACTAACAGGAAGGTTGCAGATATCAATGGGCTTAAGGTTGGACAAGATGTTACGATGGGCTGAGAAGTGAGGAAGGTCTTTTAAAACATTCCAATTAGATATAATGCCACAGTTAGTCTTCAACAACCATACCAACATGAACAGCTTCTCCCCTAAGAAAGGTGTTAGGAAAGTTGACCTTAGATCTCAAGTAGGTAGTAGACGTAGAGGTGAAGTAAGATTCGTAAAGACGGAGATCCGTAACGCTAACAAACTCTTGGAAGATTACTTCAGACATTGTGGCTTTGATAAACACGGTAAGGATGCTGAGATCTTCAGGAACATAATCTTATCTCATGTCAAAGGTGACACTAGCTTCATATTAGAAGGAGGATTTAGTGTAACTAGACTTGAAGGACAGTACAGTCACGAGAGAAACAGCAATAAGCCAATAGTCTCTCATCACGTCACACCACCTTGTCACAACTACAATCTCATAACTGCATCTCATGAAAGTATGTCTAAGCACTAGATAAGATGTAAATAAGTAAGTTATTATCTAAGTTATGTGTTTGTACTTTTAAAAGCGTGTTGGCTATTTTGCTTCCTCAGAAAATTTCTGGTATGGCAAGTCCCTTAAGTCAGTATTTGTTGTAGCTTTGGTTGCTCTTATTTGGCCTTTAGTTGGTGGTTATCTTCTTCTATTTGTTCTTTCTTAGCGTTTCCTCCATGCATAGGCGCACCTGCGATGAGAGGTTGCTCCCTCACCAAAATCAAGTAGCTGAGTATATGATAAGCCATGATAGGATTCTAGTTTACCACTCGTTAGGATCTGGCAAGACCTTTACTGCTCTGGCTGCAGCTAGATACAACTTTCACCTTAAGCTAGTGGTGCTATCATATCCCAAGTTAGTGGTGAAGAACTTCATATCTGAGTACAAGGAGTTTAGGTGTTTGTTTCCTCGCACTACTCCAGAACTAAACCCTGTGATGCTGATGTCTCTGATCAAGCTTAGTGAAGACTTTGTGAGAGATTACTTGCGAGGTAGCTTCATAGTCATAGACGAGTCTCATCTGGTTAGGAACAAGAAGTCATCTAAGAGCTATAAGATGCTGTCCAAGATTCTGCAAGAGCTGTGGCAAGAAGGCTCCATAAAGGTTATGATGCTTACTGGAACTCCCATCACTGATTCTATCCAAGACTTCCACGCTTCAATGGAGCTGTTAGGAGTTGAGGAAGGAGAAGAAGAGAAGAATGTAAGTTATCTCAGGAACGATCTGTGTGAGATAGAGTATATGGGTGAGGTTATTGATGGATTTGGTTGGAACATAGATGCTATTCCTCTTCCTGAAGCTTCCATTGAACCCTACAAGGAATCAGTTAAGAGTAGTGGCAGCTTCTACACCAGAGTTATAGATGTAGTTCTCGCATCAAGAGTGAAGCAAGATTTAGCTGTAGCAAGAGTTACGGAGGCTATGCGAGAAGATGAGGACTCTAGGTTCTTTATCTATTGCAACAGGCTAGGAGTTAATGGTACCGGCTACATTTCAGATGAGATAGAAAGAATTACTGGAACTAGGCCTTGTGTGATAACTAGTAAGGTAGGTAGATCTGTAACTATGGAAGAGCTAAGCAGAACTAGAGTGGTAGTAGGTAGCTTAGCATCGAATGAAGGGATAAGCATTGTCGGGCTGAGACAGATTCATGTGATTACACCACACTGGAACATCTCGCAAACTAGGCAAGCTATAGGAAGAGGAACAAGGTTCAAAGTTGGCTCTAAACCTCAACCAATTAAGGTCTACTGTTATGCTACCTACTGTGAGAGGAAAGAGCCAGATCCAAGCTTCTCTATAGATCTATATGAGTACAAGAAAGCTTTCGAGAAAGACAGAGCTAGCAAGCTACTACTGGACAAGTTCACCAAGTTGCTGCCACAAGAGATTGAACCAGAGACTGAAACTCAAGTAGTTGACATGCTCGAAGATCTGATGAACTACAGAGAAGTTAGTACTGTGGATGTACCAGAGAAGAAGATAGATAGTCTGATAGACATATGCCATCACAGGAACATAGTAACCAGAAGAGATGAAGATAGGGTAGCCTTGGCTGACAATGAAGAAGAAGTAGAAACCAACCCCATAGCCAAAAGCCACATAACCATCATAAGCGGAAGCAAGATCTTTAACCGTCTCTATGATATGTCTTTTGATGAGCTACTTGCTGAACTGGAAAGCTCGTTAGTGGATAGAGACTTTGCAACAACCATATTCTTCAGGAACAACATAATCGTAAGAGGCAACAACATATATCACACATTCATGTACAGAAAGCCTGCTCCTAGATCTTACAGCAGAACTTACTTCATGGTTAATCCTCAAGGTCTAACTAAGAAGCTCAAGCAGATTAGCTCAGGTGAGTTCGTGTGGATATTCTGTTCAGATGAAGAAGAGAAGATGATATGGCTAGACGTGAAGGAAAGATTCTACAAAGTTGAGGAAAGTATTGAGATGTACTACAGCTTCTCGGAGAGAAAGTTCAAGCTTAAGATAAATAACTTAGAGAAGAAATGGGACAAGAGAGAGAACGCTAGAGGCAAAGACATAAACAGCTTCACAATCAAAGAGCTGCGCTACTTCTACAATTACCTAGTTCACGACCAGCTTCTCTACACGCCTAGAACTAAACTAAGGTTCATTAAGAAGACAGACGTGGTGAACGTGATAATATGGTTGTTCTTCGATTCCAAAAGGCTCAAGTACTTTTAAAAGAAGTCTAGCATCTTAACTGAAGTCACTCTCTTGATCGCTATCGTTAGGTGAGATGTCATCAAGCTGAATGTCTAGATCTGGAGTGAAGTTGGGAAAGTCACTGTCGCTGCTACTCTCCTCTTCTGCGTTAATGACGGTAATGTTCCTCATCTTCTTAATTAGCTCTGTTACCTCATCTAGTGTCAGGTTGTTGCTGCTTCCTTTCTTGAGGAGAGCTTCGTCTACGTTCACATATATGATGCAATGACCAGGCCTAACTTCTCTCTCATGTCTACTACTCGTACCAACATCATCTATCTTAGAGAGAATCTCATTAACCCCACTCAGGATCTTATCTATCTTTCTAACATTAGAATCTAACACAGCACCAGCCTTGAACTTCTCAAAATCCTTCCCTAACTGAACTACTGACTTACTGCTAGAAACTGGGGCAACAACTTCATCTGACAAGAGAGTAACATTCGGACATGGTTGAACTACCTTCCATCCTTGCTTTTCTGCCTCCTCCTTCTTCTTTCTGTGAATTTCTCTCAGCCGTTCGTTTATATCCTGTGACATTTTGACGCGATTATATCAGAAATTTCATGAGAGACGCGAATAGCTCGTACAGTTTTAAAACAAACAAAGAAAGAGGCTAACCGCCAACCAAATGCTAAGAAAGGTAAACGCAACTAAGGTAAACGCAAACACAGACGTAAGCTCATCTCCATCTTAGCATTCAGCTGGTTCTTCATAAAGCTTAGGATTGGTGACTACTTCCTTGAACTCAAAGCTTATCTCGACATCTCCTATATCTATTTTGTTTCTCTCCAATGTTTCTGTCCTACTCACGTCTTCTGATTGGGGTTTATCACTCCCTCTTCGTATATCTCTAGGTTCTTCATCTCTATGGGATAAGGAGGCTTCTCCCCTCTCATTACCTCTCCAGCTTGTTCTAGGGTTAGTAGTTTGCACATTGTGTGGAAAGAGAGAGGGCTCGTTTTCGCTTTCAGGAGAATGATAATAAAGGGATTCGCTGTGGTTCTAACCTTGGCTCAGATGAAGTAACATAAAGGCAGACGTAGTTAGCGCTAATGCTTAGAACTGGGGAACTCTCTTTCGTCTTTGCTTTTAAAAGGTTGTGGAACGTGACTAGTCAAAATTTAGAAGAACTGTGCCTCTTGATCGTACCACTAATACAAAGGATAGTAACAGCCATGAACGGAAACTTCATCGGCTACATGCAAGCTAGTGGAGTTGACTTGATCATTGGTCCTGATCCTGTTTCCAATTTAACCCTAAGACAGAGTCAAGTTGGCTATTACTCTATTGAGAGTGGAGAGTTAAGCTATGAAGCATATCTCCCTGGAGGAGTTTTTGAGGAAGGCTTGGTGGTTGTCTCTCTCTTCTATTTGTTTTCTTCTTTTAAAGTTCTCTCTTCTCCTACGTCTGTTCGGGTTTCTGTTAAGCATCTTAGTAAGTTTTTTGAGATGAAAGTTCTCTTCCCTCTCATGTTTCTACTGGGTTCTGCTCATGCTCTGATCCAGGTAACTGTCGCCATGAACGAGTGGAAAAGCTTAGCAGGAGTAGTTATGTGCAGACAAGGTGCAGCTTACGTCTGAAAGGATTGCAAGAGGATAATGAGACTGACTGCTACTGACAGAGATGATGACTTCGAATTCTATCAGGGTAACTGGAAGCTTGTGTGGTGGAAGCATGATGGGGCCTGGGCTAATGTAACACTGACGGGACCAGATGGGTTCAGAGAGGGGTTTCAGTTGAACAAGAACTTGGAGATAGCGAACGGACTCAAAGACTTTAAAGAGTATGGATCAGCGTGTAATGGGGAGTTCAGGGAATCCTGTGAGCAGGTAGTTGAGAGACAATTTACTTGGATGACTAGCAACATAAAGAGTGGATGTTTCTCTTTTGCAGCTAACGTTTCGGGTGAGGCTTCCCCTTAGGTCCTTCTTACGGCTTTTAAAATTAGGTCTAGATTGTGAATAACCCCGTCTCGAACAAGTCAACCCAATTGACAGGATCAACATCATACAATCTGACAATATCAACTATATCTTCTAATCCCCTCTTCATCCTAACAATGGTACCCCTAGCTATTTTCCTCTCTGCGTCTTCTCCTTTTATATCTGCTACAGTTGATACATAGCACTCCTGAGAGCTGATCACGATGAAGAATACTTTCTCGGTAACGAGGTTTTGATACCTGTCTATGAACCTCATGACCTTATCCACATCTTCTAACCCTTTGATTTCTTGGTTATAACAAATCATATCACACAGCTCTAGCATCTGCTCATCGTGATTAGCTCTGGGCTTGTAGGCTATAACCCCTCCCCATATGGGGTTGCAATCTGTCATGTTTTTGACATCCTCTTTGTAATTAGCAAACATGGCTCTTCTGACATATTCTCTGAAAGCAAGTATGCTTCCTAGATCTCGATACACTTGATCCCAGCCGTGCTTGCGAACCTCTTCGATTATTGCAGCAGTGTCCCCCCACTCTACAGTCTCTGAAGTGGTAGAGTTGATTAGGTACATTCTTGAAGTTATCTTCGGCATAGTTCCTAGAGTAGCATTGACCCCGAAGACCTCGTTCAGGCCGGACTTCTTAACTTCCTGTGAGAGATATCTCAGGTCCTCGTCACCTCTGATTTGTTTGATAACTACTAGGCTGCTGCGGAGGTGATCTATGAGCTTCCTGTTAGTGAAGATGATACATCTGCGGAATACTCTCAGTGGCATATTTAGTAATGGATTAACTGTCCTTCTCGAGTGTTCCACTTTTCGAGAAGGCGCCTCTAACTATAGTTCCTCATGGCCAGGAGGTTTCTTGTCACTGTCACCATCACTTCCGTCAATGACCGAGAAGGCTGAAGAGTTCTTCTACCTATTCCCAAAGGGGAGCCCAGCTTCGCTAGAAGGTTTTGGTCATATAGTGGAGTTTGGAGGACCCAAAGTCGAGAGAGGTTACGTCATTACTCTGTACACTTACAAAGATAAAATCTTTCCGAAGGTATTTACGCAAGAGAGAAGCTTCCTGGGATTTCTTGGGTATGACGATGATGAAGGGTTTATGGTTCTTGTGGATAAGATAGATGATGAGAACACATTGCAGCTGGAGAGGTTATCTAACAACGAGTTTCATATTATTGGAAGGGGGAGGAGAATCACTACTGGATGGGTGAAAGCATGTGTAGGAAGTACATCCTTTGGGAATGATAGCGACGACGAAGATCAAGATGTGATATATAAGATTCGTAAGGTAACAAATTAGCGTTAATGTCAAACTTTAGCTTTGATCTTTTAAAAGGACAAGTAACTTAACTTTCATGCTACTGTAGTATCTAGCCGCTCCATCGTACTCTCACATGAACTTACTTTTGGTCTTCTTCTCGGGTTCAATTACCCCGAGCAAGTTTCTCTTGTCTCTATTTGTCATGTTGCCTTGGACATTGACGTCACTCATCGACGGAACAGCTACTAAAGAGCTAAATATGGATGCAGCGGGTATTTCGGTATGATGCACAATTGGTTGGAAGGTTAGCTATAATAAAGTAATATTCATCTCCAGCAACCATCTTTGTCCTCCCATTACGTCCTTCCTCTTTCCGCTTGAGGCGACATTAGGGACTATGTACCCCCAGTCATGCCTTATGCAGTGCTCGCTTATCGTACCCGTTCTGTCCGTCTATCCAATTATCGTCTCTATTGACACATATCACAGATCTCGTTCGAGCTGCAGCTGAATGGGTTAGTAGCGAGAGTTTTTTGTCAGTAACTCAGGTTTTATCTTTCCCGCCAGCAAAGTCTCTGACGTCTCTAATGACTTCGTCCAGGCCGCAAGCCTTCCCAAACTCCCTTATTCCTTTTATGCTATTTATTTCAGAGCATACCTTACTACTCTCCCTCATCAAATCAGCTGCCCACTGATCTGTACCATACAACAACACATCATTACCACTAGCTATGATCTTATTTATCTCAGCCAAAGACAAGTAGCCATACACACCTAAACCAAATAACACCTTATTACTAGACATCGAGCCTTAGTGATGAGAGCTAGAGCCGAATACGTCTCAGTCTATTAGCATTCATCCAACTAACTAAGTTACTAACCGTAGCATCAACGTTGCTAGGCAACATAGCGTTCCTTAGATGCT
>JANBSU010000174.1:0-21671 GCA_027578835.1 Coemansia sp. RSA 2050 | reverse complement strand
CACGCGAGATTATGGGCAAAGCTTGCATAAATTGCTGGCGCGCACATCGAAGACATGGGTGAAAAAAGACAAGTGTGTTTCATATATGCACACAGACAAATGTTGACGATAACACGGGGAAGGCGACGACTCAGGGAAAAGGCATCTATTAGTAGTAAATGTCTAGTATAAATGGAGTGGCATTGCCACATTCATCTAATAAGAAAACCAACAAGTCATAGTACATTCTTTACTACACGGAAAGTGAAGTGACTCAAAGAAAACTAGTAGAACTTGGTAAGAATAGTGAAGGTTCTGATCTAACTTTGTGAGTAGGAGATCTAAATAAACTGTTACCTGGACTTAGTAATAACTGTTGGAAGGAAACAACACAAATAGAAAAACACAAACACTAACTCGGTTTAGTGTTAATAAACGCAGATAAAAAATATATTCGAAAAAAAAGGTTCCTAAACCGCTCCGAAGAAGAAACAGATAAAAGTCAGTCCGAAAAACGAGAAAGGGAAAAAGGGGAGATCACCGTCGGGTGATCTCTGAATTAAGTAGCTGTTGGCTCAACAGCCAACATAACCTGTTAGTGCTCGCCAGCTAACAATAACTGTAATACCAGTGTTAAAAAGGATACAATTGTAGCCATTCAGGTTAGAAATGGTAACCTTGTTTATGAAGAAGATATCAGCATGATAGACATGCTATCTGACTATGCAGACCAAATTTATAATGATGATGGCTATCTGATAATTTGGGCACATTCACAGGAGCAGGTGGATAGTTGGATTTGTTGATCCTCATATCCCATCCAGGATATAGGTCCACATTGGATCACGTGACTCCTCTTGTGTTGTGGATATCATTGCCTTGATGCACGCGATACAAAGCCAACTCTTCTTTATTTTGCTATACACTCTCACATTTACCTCTCTATATTTACTATTTATTAAATATACTTGGGAAAACGTGAATCTAGGCATAGCCCACCCTGAGTGAGGAACAACAGTGTTGGATAGTACTATGTGGGTTTAGACTAGACCCTATATGAAAGCGAACTGTTTAAAGACAACTAAACAGTCGCTATCAGAGGTGAAACAAAATATATCCGAAAAAGGTTAAAAAACAGCTCTGAAGCAAAAACAGATAAAAGTCGGTCCGGAAAACGAGAAAGGGAAAAAGGGAGATCACCGTCGGGTGATCTCTGAATTAAGTAGCTGTTGGCTCAACAGCCAACACTATATATAATTATCCTAAATATACGAGCTAAAATAACTAAAGAGATCTCGCATCACTAATGCCTCGTAGCGCCATATTTAAACAGTGCCGCAATAGTCGCTTGTAATCATAAACTTGCGATTATGATCATGGACTTGTAATTATGATCTGACCGACTATACTCGCTGCTATCCAACAAACTACTTGGCTACCCACACATCATGCTATTAGCTATGCCTGTGCACAGCCATTCTTGGCATCACAGAGCTATTGCAAGCTGTTGGTTCCAGAGGTGGTAATTCATTGGAAGACTATGACAAACACAATTTAGTGCAAAAGTCATGCTCTTTAATCTAGTGAGCCATCCATTATTTTAATAGCTCCAAGTGGTGTAACCCAAGCTGTTGACTGAGCTAGTACCCTTTTTAGAGTGTAAATGCAAATACTTTGTGTATTAGTATTTAAATAAAACGCCTCCCCCCAAAAAAACCAAAAACCTAAGAAAAGAGACCCCCCCATTCCTTGTTGTTGCCGCGCAAAGCTGCTCTTTGTACCCAACAATGTCCGAGTTCCAAAAGGATGTTACACTTGCTATGCTGCTCTGATTCCTTGATTGATTGGCGTCGTTAGCACGTTTGCCGCTAACAAACTGCATAGTTCATATATGCAGAATTTGTGCTTAAGAAAAGCACAACTTATCTCCCCCCACAGCAAGTCAAGTGGCCAAAGCCAAGTAGGGCAACACATGATGCTGGGAGCTTTTGTTGGGTATTCCTTGAACAAATATGCTGGGGTTGCCAAGTCGTTTTTTAGTTGGAATAGTAGAGTTTTTGGTTATTAGCACTGCAGAGAATTATGCAGCAGAGCCAGATTTTTAAAGTGACAAAGGATGGTTATAGAGCAAATACTTGAACCGGGACCTATTCTTCAGAGTACCATGATAAGCCCAGTCATTCGACTAGTTCTATTTCTTCAAACCAAATCCCTTGGACT
This sequence comes from Coemansia sp. RSA 2050, assembly GCA_027578835.1. Lineage (NCBI taxonomy): Eukaryota > Fungi > Kickxellomycota > Kickxellomycetes > Kickxellales > Kickxellaceae > Coemansia > Coemansia sp. RSA 2050. The sequence continues at coordinate 19,472 of JANBSU010000174.1, read as the reverse complement.
AGTGGATGCTGAAACCATATGCAAGACATTTATCGTGACAAAGATATCTCCTCCCACTTGATCATGCAGTCCAGACCAACTTGGAACAGCCAATTGCTTAGTCCTGCGGGAGGAAGCAGCGCCTGAGGCTTGGGCTTGGATGGGCACAGTGGCTCCATAGCCTCATCACGGCGATTTGCACTAGGTAGAGGAACCAGCGGGGGTGGCTGCACGCTGAACGAGGGCAAATGGGAGAGCGTCTGTGTAGTAGTAGTAGTAGCAGTTGTTGTTTGGCCTCTGCTATTCCCTCCATTAGTAGCGCCCGGCTGTGACACAATGGTCTGCGTTGATGGCCGGGGTGGTGGTAGAGTAGCGGGCTCTGCAGTGGAGCTATTGACGCGCGAGAGGCTGTCCCACTCCTGCTCACGCAAAGCAGCCAGCGTACGCATCGCCTCTTGACGTGCCTCACGGCCAGCTCGCGGGTTATGCAGAATGCGCTCGGCAGCTACGCGCTGTGACATAAACATTAGCCAGTGCGCGCGCCGCCCCGATGGCCTATGAGCAGCATCCTCGTTATCAGCAGCTCCCAAGCGACGCTCAGCCAAAGGCGGCGGCGGCGGCGGCGGCGCAGAGACGGCCTCACCAAAACTGCGAGCAGCCATATTAATAGAAATCGGCTCTCGTTGGCGCTCAGCAGCCGCAGTTGCAGAAGTCGATTCTATCAGAGCAGCATCCACACTAACAGGTGGTGGCAATGGCTCGACGACCCGGCGAATAGCTGTGGCAGTAGGAGCAGGAGGCGTCGGCAGTTCCTCCCAGCCAACAGGGTCGCCATACTCGTTCTCGCGTGGCACAGCATAGACATTATCCTGGTAAAAAGTCCACAAGTGCTGGAAGCCGCGCTGCTTGATCCGCAGGCGCTGAGCAAGGCACCGAAAGCAAGGACGATGGATATAGTAGCCAACGACATTGCCACACCCCAAGCAAGCAATGTCTTGAACGTGGCAGTCGCAGGGACCACTGGGCGCCAAGTCAAAGCGACGAGCGTGGTGGGTAAGCGAACTACAAGTGTGACAGCCGGAATCGACAAGCAAATCACCAATTGCCGGTGCAACAGGCTGGTGAACGACGTCGCAGCCTAGGGGCGGCAAATCAGTTGAAAAGCAGCGAATGGCTGGTCGCGCCATTACAACTGCCTACATGATAAAAAATAATAATAAAAATAATAAAGCGGTAATTAAGAAAAGGGCAAGTTAGTAACGAGAGCAGAAAAGCGTCAAAAAAGGGCAGCAATCAACAGTGTCTTTTATGCGTTTTACCTCCATCCCACGTGAACTCCATAAAACGCGACAGTGCTTGCAGTGCAGCTTCCACACTGCTTGGAATGCCTCTGAGCGGTGACTCGGCTGCTGTTGCTGCTGTGAGGAGTGCGTCGCCGAGTTGGAAATAGATGTAGACAGAGTCGACGATGACGATGATGTCGACGAAGAGGGCGACATTGGCGAGCTAGCTGCTTGGTCCATGCTTGACTGACTGACTGACTGACTGACTGACTGACTGACTGGCTGGCTGGCTGGCTGACTGGCTGGCTGGCTGGCTGACTGGCTGACTGGCTGACTGGCTGACTGGCTGACTGACTACAAAATCACTTCAAAAATGCCTAACAAATAAATACAACACGAGCTTGAAGCAACAAAAGACAAGAGATTAAAGGAAAAGGAAAAGACAAACGAGTGAAATGTATTAAAGCAGTTGTGATGACAGAAAATGTAAAAGCTAGAGAGTGTGTGGGGAATGGAATTATATTCAACAGTAGCCCCTCTCAAAATGTTTGTCTACTACCCAAAAAGAGACAGAGTTTAGAGCAGAGAAGGAGAATGCGGGTTTTATAACCCCGCCTACAATTGGCTCTATTTATATTACCTTTCATTGGCATACCCACGAGCAATGCCGCTGCGGCCCTCAGTGGCCAGCACAGCCGGCAACGGATCATGGCTCCGGCTCTCCAAATTGTCGTCGTCGTCATCATCATGACCCAGCCCGCGAAACGACCGAGTCAGCAGGTATTCAGCGCCGGCACTGCCCATATACTGCGCAATCTCGGTCCGCCCGTTCCTCACAGTGAGCTGGTCCGAGCCAGCCGCATCGCTCTGGCGACGAGGATCGTTGAACCTGCGCTTCTGCTTAAGCGCGCCGGTAATAAGCGAGAAATGCGGCTTGTCGTCCTCGTCGTCATCCTCATCCACCTCTTCTATTAGCTCCCGCTCAGCGTCGTCGAGAAAGGCGTGAAAGTCGGTGACATAGTCGCCAGTCCACTGGCGGGACTTGGAGAGCGCCAAGAGCATCTCAAAGGGGGTGACAACGGGGCTGAAAAAGCCCTTCGAGTCAACCAGCGAGTTCTCGGGACACGCCACCAAAACATAGGCCTCGATCTCGGCAAAGTTGGCCAGCTTTGCCACATTGAGCTTGCCGACAACAAACACATAGAACTTTTTGTGCGCCCGCCGAATCATCGCCTTCAGCGCCTCAATGACCCGCAGGTAGCGCGTCGCTGCCAGCGTGCCCACCACTATGCCAATGACGTCAGCGTCGCGCGCATGCTGCACCATTTTGAACCGCCGCGCCAGGTGCCGGTTGACCTGGCACGACTCCTCGCGCAGTAGCCGGGCAGCGGGGTCGTAGCTGAAGACAGAGCGGCAGCGCATGGTCAGAATAATGTTCGTCAGCGTCAGGCTCTCCCCGCCCACGTACAGCACCGTGTAGTCGGCAACCGACGCTGCAGCCCCCCCCTCGCCGGCCGGCAGCTGCCACGAGCGGCCAGGCGCCACGCCGCCCGCATGCTTCGGATCGTACAGCCGGCCAGCAACGGCAATCTCGCTAGCAACAACGCGGCCAAACGCCGGCGCCCCGTCAGCGCCCCTCTGCCGCCCAAGCACAAGGGCCAGGTCGGGCATAGCATAGGCGTACGGAACGTCGCTCAGAACCAGAACATGGCGACCGCCCAGGCTCCCAGCAACCAGCTCGGCGCAATGGCCCAAGTCGAGGGGATCTCGCCCAAACACATAGTAAACCGGGATCCTCGACGACAAGCTCAGGCAGGTGCGGCCATAGTGCACAACGAGGTCGGCAGCATAGTGATCGGCAGCTACTTCGTCCACACAGCAGCTACCGTACGACGTATCGGCCAAGATAAACACGCAGGCGCCGGAGCCAATTCGGCTTTGCAATGCGGCCGACACCAAGGTGGAATGGCCCAGGAGGTGGTCGGGAAACTGCAGGGCTATACGGCGGTAATTGCCCCCATTAATAGCAGCCGCGGTCTGCTCCACCTCGTAAACAGCGAGTGCCTCGCTCGCAGTCATCGCCTCGCGCGCGGGCTCGGGGCCAGAGTCGATTTGGCGCTGAATGGCAGCGCTGCCGTCATTGTCAATTGAAGCAGACATGATGTAAAAATAGAAAGCGAAGCAGGGCAGGGCAGGGCAGGGCAGGGCAGGGCAGAGCAGAGTACAAGGCAAAAAGCCAGTTTTTTATTTTGTCAAAACGACAGCTTTGTGTGATCGGTGATCACCAGATTGCGCAAGTGATCGCTGCCGCCAGCCCCGCCGATCAGCCTGCGCACCGCCACAGCCACGTGAGTGTCGTGGACCAGCGTCCGCAGCGAGGGGATCCCCCGCACAAACGCCAGCACGGCCAGGCTCAGCGCCCGCAGGTCCTGCCGACAGTCCCAGAACCCCATCGACAGCAGCTGCAGCGACCCGCTCAGCACCCTCCCGGCGGGCCTCTTTGCCGAAAGCAGCGACGCCTCCGTCGCAATGTACGGCAGGCACAGCCGGCGCAGCAAGGGCAGCTGCAGCAGCAAGCTCTCCGCCGCCCCCAGCCTCAGGGGCACCCGAAGCTCCAACGCGCGCAGCCGCCCCGCACACGCCACACGCCCGTCGCCAAGAAACGCCACGGGGCGGCTAGCAATAACCGTCAGGCTCAGCAGCTCCGCGCCACCAAGCGATCGGCTCCCCAGCGCGCTCCCAACAAACCGCTCGGCTCGGTCAACCGGCGGGCGAGCCACTCCGACACAAGCCAGCACCACCGAGCGAGCCGCTGGCAGCACCCCCTGCGACTCGGCCAAGGCCAACACATCGGACCTCGATCCGCAAACCTCCAGCTTGGATAATCGACCGCGACCCGCGTTGATCCCGCCAGCTGCCGCCAAGCACACGCGCACATCAAACGGGCAATGGCGAATAACCAGCGACCGCAGCATTGGGAATGACCCAACCATAGCAAAGGGACCCGCCTCGGCAACCATGCTATTGCCAGGGCTGCTATCGCTGAACTCGAGCGCCAGAGCGCCAAGCCCCTCAAAGATTGCAGGCGGCGACGCCAGCACCGACAAAAGATCCAAGGAAATCTCAGCCGCGATGTCGCAGATCCTCAGAGACACCAGCGCGGGAGCCGAGCGACGGACCAGGGCCAGGGCCAACGAGTCCCCGCCTCGGACACATAGGTCAGTAATTGCACAATGGCCGTTCATTAGGCACATGCTTACGCATGAGGCATTCACCACAGACAATGCCTGCAGATCAGCGTCAGACACCTGCATAAATTCATCACCCCCAATAATGGACACCACTACCTCCCTGTAAAATTTATGTACCATATCATCTGCTGCCCCCACAACGCTCACCTGCCTGAGCCCACACCACCCAGCACTAAACATGCCCCTATCCCGCAGCTGCCCCGCCAGCGTGTCAAGCCCCTTCCCACCGCCCAGCGGCAGAACCAAGAGATGCCGCGCCCACTGCTGGCTGGTCTTCGCCTTAGCCCCTCCCGCAAACAGCGACAAGTTCGTCCGCCACCCACCGCTGCGGCGCTCCTCGCACAGGAGCGTCCGGTATAGAAGCGGCACAGCAGCATGGCGCCACTGCGTGTCTACCGCCGCAAGGGCAACCAGGCGTCGTAGGCGGTGTCCGAAACGCGTGTCAACAGAGTACCCGCAAGCAGTCTGCGCCACATGGTGTGTATAGAACGAGCGCACTATCAGGCTGACCACATCGCAAGGCAGAGAAGAGAGCGCAGCGGGACGCAGAATTAAGCCAACCATACGGAATAAAAAATACTGTAAAGTCGTAAATAAAGAGAAAAAATAAAAGTATGCTTTTCACGACGCGTCGAGCACTTGGGCCTCCCACTCCCCACTCCCCACTCCCCCCCCCCGAAAGAATCCTCCTATGTTCTTCTAGACAATTGCTTGGAAGCACCCCAAGAAAAGAAAAAGAATGGCTAATTGTAAATCATCATGCAAGGGGCTCCTCTGTCCACCCCACATGGAGCCAAGAATGCATGCAACCCAAAAATAAACAACCATGCGCCAACCGAAAAAAGAACGAAAGAAGCAACAAAGCGACAAAGATCCTTTTAGAAAGAAAGAAAGAAAAACTGATCTACATCCGCATGGAGTCGGCCTCTTCGCCACTTCCACCAACAACGCTGCTCTGCCGTCCATTAGCTGCCACCGACGCCTTTGCCATAGTGCGGGATGCGCGTGAAATGGCATCAGTCATGTAGTAGTCGCTAATAATAGACGACAGCTGCGCATCGCCCAGCGGTCCGTCGCACTTGATGAGGCGGTCCAGCCCCAGCGCTACCACCTCCGATGACGTCGGCTCCAAAACATCGGGGCTAACCAGCGACGGGCACACGTCGGCCATGCGCGCCCTCAGCCCGCTGACGTCATCGTAAGGCAAGGGCAGGCCAGCAGAGTCCGACAGAGCGCGAATAATCTTCCAGTCATCGCGGGCCGCCCCTGGAGCAGCAACAGCCTGCCGCGTCCGCTGCGTGCGTCCCTCAGTATTGACAAACGTAGCCGACTTTTCCGTATAGGCCGTCGCAGGCAGCACCACGTCAGCAGCGTGGGCACCCGCGTCGCCGTGGTGGCCCTGGTACACTACAAACGCGCTTGGCGAGAGATTCGCTGCGGCCGGTCCGTCGGCACCGAGGAGGTACACAAACTGCGCACTGCCGAGCTCTCCATCCACAGTGTATCCAATATCCAGCGCGGCAGTGCGGCCAGCTGCGTACTGGAGCGTGCTGAGCCCGTTCCACTCGGGCGTCACCAGCGCCGGCAGGGACTTTGCCAGCCTCGCCACGGCCGCCAGCACAGCCTCGCCGCCCTTCTGCTCAGCAACACCAGCTCCCACAATCACTAGCGGGCGCTGGGCTTGGCGCAAGGTCTTTGCAAAGGCGTGCTTGCCCTCGGCCAGCGCGTCAATAGCCTTGGGGGAGGCGCCAATGTGGTCGTAGTCAAAAGTCAGGTCGCTGGCATCGCCCACCACGCCAAACACCGCCGTGCTAGCCAGGTAGGGCTTGCGAAGGCGCGCGTTAAGCACGGGCGCCTCGCGACGCGGGTTGGTGCCAATAAGCAGAACAGCGTCGGCATCCTCAACGCCAGCCAGCGTCGAGTTGAAGGTATACGTTGAGCGCACATCGACATTGGCAGATGCGCCCTTTGCATCGACAGCAAGGCGCTCGCAGCCAGCCGCGTTCAGCAGGTCCTTCAGCGCCACCATCGCCTCCGCATCAGCCAGCGCCCCCGCCACCCCTGCCACGTGATTGGGCGCTGTGGCGCGCAGCCGCTGGCCGACTATCTGCAGCGCATCGGCCCACGACGCCGGCTCGAGGCGGCCCTCGGCCGAGCGCACCAGGGGCATGGTCAGCCGCTGGCGCTTGAGCCCGTCGTAGGAGAAGCGCGCCTTGTCGCCAATCCACTCCTCGTTGACGTCATCGTTGGTCCGGGGCACAACGCGCACCACCTCGGCGCCCCGCGAGTCGACACGGATGGCTGAGCCCAGCGCATCCATGACGTCAACCGACTCGGTCGACGTCAGCTCCCAGGGCCGAGCCGTAAAGGCATGGGGCTTAGCGGTCAGGGCGCCGACCGGGCACAGGTCGATGATGTTGCCCGAGAGCTCCGACGCCAGCGGCCGAGTAACATAGGTGCCGATCTGCATGTCGTTGCCGCGGCCCGTCGTGCCCAGCTCGCCCGTTCCTGCCACCTCGTTAATGAAGCGCACGCAGCGGGTGCACTGGATACAGCGCGTCATGGTGGTGCGCACCAGGGGCCCAATGTCCTTGTCCTCCACAGCGCGCTTGTTCTCGTTGAACCGCCCGCGATCCGATCCGTACCGCATCGACTGGTCCTGCAGGTCGCACTCGCCGCCCTGGTCGCAAATAGGGCAGTCCAGAGGATGGTTCGCCAGCAAGAACTCCATCACGCCCTCCCGAGCCTGCTTGATCTTGGGGCTATCCGTAATAACCCGCATGCCGGGCCCCACCGGCATAGCGCAGGACGCCGCCATCTTTGGGTTCTTCTCAATCTCAACCAGGCACATGCGGCAGTTGCCAGCGACTCCCAAGCGCTCGTGGTAGCAGAACCGGGGAATCGTTACGCCGGCTTTCTCCGCCGCCTGGATGATCGCCGACCCCTCCTCTATCATGACGGGCTTGCCGTCAATAAACATTTCAATCTCTTTGCGCATTGCCGCCGAGCTCTGGAATCCGCGAATCAATTTACTCCTGCCATTGACGAGGCGCTGTGTAGCCGCTCTGAGCATCATTTGGCCTTTGAAGAATATTAGAGATGACCGAATCAATAGTACAAGGGGGGAAAAATACTTTTTTTTTGCCAACACAAAGGAACAAAAACACAAGACGCATGCTATCTCCGATTTTTTTCCCCTCCAAATCTTATCTCCTCTGATGATGCTGAAATTACTTGGGGATCAGATCAGTAAGGATAATCATGTGATAGCTCACCCTCATAATGTCGAGTTAACAAAAAAAAAGAGCTGCTTTGTTCTTAAGCTGCGCGGGCTTGGAGGATCCTTCTAACCTCATTTCTCACTACTTGTTCTTCTAACCACTTATTGAATATATTTATTGTCTCTTGTCATTAAATTGGTAAACACAACTATTTAGGTAGTTCATAAACACATGTGATTGTGTAGGTGGCCTGCCTTTATCAGCAGAAACCCCATCAAGCAGGATTCATTGTCACCAGGTCTCCACCCGCAACCCATTCATCTAGTTCCGCTTGATCTGTAGTCCAAACAAGGTTGATCTCTTTCTTACACTCTTCCTTAACACACTCCAAAAAACGTATAACATCTGGATTACTCTCCACAACTGGTTTATAATCCTCTAGCCTTATCGCAACAACAACAGCAGGGTCTGAAGACGTGGCGTAATTAACTCTGCCCGGTGCATAGTCTGGGCCATGCCTTGTACAGATATCCAAACCAGCTGAATAATATTCCCCAATACACTGCTCAGCATATTGGAACATAACCTTTGTACGGGGCTCTGCACGAAGTGAGCAAAATATCAACCCATTGGGGTTTATTTTCTTATATAAATCATCACTGCTAGATCTATTATCAAATTCATTATCAGTATACATAATATAAATAAGACCTAATCCAAATAATGTTGTTTGAGTATTAGAAACTAAAAAAGTGGGTAGGCCCAAGAAAGAGCAATACTTGGTGAAGAATAGAAAACAGGGAAGAGAAGAAAAATAAGAGGTAGTTTTATACCATAGAACCCCCCACTTCCTCCATGCTTGCCAGCACAATTGGGTAGCATACTGAATGGCTTGCTATAAAAAGTTTCTCTATCCGGATATTGTAAAGAAAAATTAAAAAGCTTGATTAATTTCCTAATTGAAAGTGCACTGCCACCTTTCTTAAAAGAGTGAGTGTTGGATAGCAGCGAGTATAGTCGGCCAGATCGCGATTACGAGTCCATGATCATAATCTTGCGATTATGATTACAAGCGACTATGGCAGCGCTGTTTAAATATGGCGCTACGGGGCATTAGTGGTGCGAGATCTCTTTAGTTATTTTAGCTCGTATATTTAGGATAATTGTGTATAGGGTTTATTCTAAACCCACATAGTACTATCCAACAGTGAGACTTACCACCCGTACTATTTTGATGCTACTCGGGCTTTGAAAAGCAGACTTGGCTTCCAGCAGCCGTTTATTGGAGAAAGAAAAAACCTTGTGCACTGCTTGATTGGAAGCACAATGTTGCCTTTCTTCAAAGAACTGTTCTGTCAGCAGGTTTCTTTGAGCATTGTTCTGGAATTTTTACTATGCTCTCTCCATCTTTTCTTCCGCTTAGACAATATTTTGGAGCCACCTGAACTGCCTTAATTACATTGACAGATCTACTGATATGTTGGGTGATCTAACTTTTAAATCAGGCGCAGCTAAGCAGCACATCATCTAGTTCTTATCACCATTGCTTTTTTGCTTAATTTTGCTTGGAAAACGCTTTTAGGCTACGCTTCCCAATTATGAAAAAGAGCACTTCAAATGTTTTTCAGCCATTTATCTAGTTTAAATATATGTTTATTGCTTCTTGTCATAAAGTGTAAAGGTCATTAAATGGTTGAGCACCACAAAGTGGGTTGTGGCTCCTCAGCATAAAGCTTTAAGCTGGTGCCTGCCTATACTAGCAGAAAACCTATTAAGCATCATCCATTGGCATCAGCTTTCCGCCTTCAACCCATTTGTCTAGCTCATCCTGATCTGTAGCCCAAACAAAGTTTATATCATCTTCACACCTCTTCTTAATCAATTCAAATGTATCTAGTACTTCTTGATCGCTTTCCACTACTGGAAATCCATTCTCTAGCCTAATTGCAAGAACAACAGGTGTTGGATGGTTGGTGTAATTAACCCTATTAGGTGCATACTCTAGCCCATCCCTCATATGCACATAAACTTTATCTCCAACAGACTCTGGCCTATACAGTTCAGCATATAGCTCTACTACCTTCGTACGGGTTGCTGTGTCATGAGAGCACACAATCATTCCATTGGGATCTATGTGCAAAATTTCGGCAGTCCGGTAAATAGTAGCATATTCGTCCAGTTTTTCATACATTGTATAGATCAGGCTAAATCAAAAATATTGCTAAAGTAAATTAAATCAAATAATAGCAGGTAGGCCAAAAAAGAGCTATGCTTGGTGAATAAAAAAGTGGAAGGGAAATGGGAAAGTTCAATAGCTTTTATACCGCAGAATTCCTCAATCCTCAAGCTATAGCAGCAGAATTTGGTGAAATTCTGGATACACTGCTACATAAGATCTTTCCTTTAGGTGGTAAGAAAACGGAAACGACAATGTGCGTTGTTGGAAGCACACTGCTTTCTTCTTTTCAAAGATCTGTTTCTGTTAATTAGCTTCTTTCCAACGGCTTCTGTCTAAATAAAACCAATGCTTGATTGCTTTCTGCCTGCCTCCCTCTCCAGCTCAATCAGAAATCAGAGAACATTTTCGAGTACTAGTGACAACTCAACTGGTGTAGAGGAACTCCTCAGTTAGCAGAGCTCTGCTCTAAAAACAATATATGTTGTACTTTAAAACGTTTTTTTTTTCAAAAAAAAAAGCTAAGAAAAGAGACTATTGCTTGTTGCTGCGCAAAGCTGCTCTTTGTACCCAACGATATCAGAGTCCCAAAGGGAATATGCAATTTGCTACGCTGATCTAATTCTCTGATATATTAGTGTCGTTAGCATGTTCGTCGCTAACATCCGACACACTGTAGAATCTATGCATCTCTAGTTGGGGCTCGCAAAAGTGACGGTTTGCCATGCACCTGCTAGGACAATAGGGTTGAGCAGTATGTAGAATCTAGCAAAGACGGCGCAGCACTTGGCTACACAACAATTTGTCAACCTTTTTATGGTATATACTCTACGCCATATTCTTTTTATTGGACGCTATCAGCAACTTACTGCAGAGACTTGCAGAAAAGGCAGCACACTGCATTTGGTGATCAAAATAATCAATCAAGTGACACTCGATTGTCATATCGTCACACTCCCTCTCTTTTTCTTTTTTCTCCTTTTTTGACAATCTGCATACTATAATTTTTTTAAAATGAGCACTTCATTTCATCCGACATCCGAATGGCACGCAATGCAGGATGTGTTTTACCGCAAGCATCGCGTGTACCAAATGCAGTGGGCCGAGCTTGACCTGTCTCGGTTCCGCGTATCCTCCTCTTCCTTCGGCGGGCCCATAGCGCTGCTCCGCGACGACCGGCTCCTCCTTGAAGCAGGACCAGCTCCCCTTTTAGACTCATCCATCCACGTGTTTTCAGCGAGCGGCCAGACAATCGGCAAAATAGAATACGACGGAGTGCACCACATAGCAGGGTTCGCATGGAACAACCGAGAACAGCTAGTTTGCGTACAGGAGGACGGCACAGTCCGCGTATTCTCGCTCAGCGGGCAGGATCCCACATCGTTCTCCCTAGGACCCGATGCGCACAGCGGAGTGGTGGACTGCCGGTTCTGGGACCAAGGACTGGTGGCCATGACAGGCGATTATCGGTTCATTTACGTTAATGACATAGGCGAGCCCAAGCCAAAGCTAATGGCCGATGCGCATATAACGGAGCATCCGCACAGCTGGGCCATAGTGCCGCCGCACCTGACGCTGAGCCACCACGTCGAGGTGCTGGCCTCCATCGGCGCCACCCTTCTCTCCATTGACGCCGTCGGGGTGCAGGACCAGCTGCTGGACCACGGTCCATATGCGCACATATCGGTCTCCCCCAACGGCCGCCTCGCAGCGCTGTGCTCGGACGGCGGGCGGCGGATCCAAGTAGTGTCGATGGATTTCCAGCGGTCGTTCTCCGAATACAACTCCACGTCCAGCGACATCCTATGTGACATGGCGTGGTGCGGCAGCGACGCCGCAGTCGCCAGCTTCGCCAGCGGCGAGACCCTCCTGCTGGGGCCCTTTGGCGACACGCTTGCCTTTGCGCACGATGCGCCCATGCATCTGGTGCAGGAGCTGGATGGCGTGCGTATGTTCAACGCCCTCTCGCATGAGTTCCTATGCAAGGTCAGCGAAGACTCAAAGAGCGTGTTCCAGATCGGGTCAACCTCGCCCGCCGCCCTCCTCTATGACGCAATGGACGGCATTCGCGCCCACTCATCGAGAGCCGACGACACTGTGCGCAGTATCCAGGACGACATGCCCCAGGCCGTCGACACGTGCATATCAGCAGCCGGCTCTGAGCCCATCGCCGAGCTGCAGCAGTCGCTGCTGCGGGCTGCCTCGCTGGGCAAGTCGTTTCTGCCGGTCTATAGCGGCGACAAGCTGGTCGATATGTGTCGCAGCCTGCGCGTAGTCAATTGCCTGGCATCCTACAGCGTGGGGATACCCGTGTCGTTGCTGCAGTTCCAGAGCCTGCCATTTGAGGAGTGGGTGGCCCGCCTGCTCAACCGCAATCAGCACAAGCTGGCCGCTGCCCTGTGCCACTATATGGAGCAGCCCGCCGACCAGGTGTACGTGCACTGGGCGTGTGCCAAAATCCGCTCCTCATCCACCGACGATGACGCGCTCTACCGGTCGCTCCGCGAGCGCCTAGACACGCTGCAGGGCTCCACTATCGCCTCCTTTGTTGATATCGCCGAGGTGGCCAACCACTGCGGGTACCAGCGGCTGGCAATCAGACTATTGGAGCACGAGCCGAGAGCAGCGAACCAGGTACCACTCCTGATATCGATGGGCCAGGACCGCACGGCAATGGATGCAGCGATCCGTAGCGGCGACGCTGACCTCGTCTACTTTGTGATCTTCCATCTGTTCAAGGCGATGCCCCTGGGAGAGTTCTTCCAGGTGGTGGGCCGCGTGCCAGCAGCAGGCAGGCTGTTTGAGAGGTACTGTGTGGAGCAGAGCTCGCCCATCCTCGAGGACTACTATTTCCAGGACGACGCCTTTGCCAAATCGGCTCACCTCATCGTCGTAGACAACCTCTGCGAAAAGGACCCCGCCAAGCTCGTTGCCAACCTCAAGGTCGCCCACAAGATCCTGCTCAATGACCGCACCCGCGCCCTAGAGTCGGCAGCCATGGATGCCCATATCCGGCTGGTGCAAGCGCAGCGCCAAATGGAGCAGGAGCTCGGCGTGCCATTGGTGGGGTTGCCGCTGAACGAGACCCTGGCGCAGTGCCTGGCCAAGGGCAACTACGCGAGGGGCTCTAAGCTGCGCACAGAGTTCAAGATCCCCGAGCGACGCTACTACTGGATCAAACTGCACGCCCTCGTCTTGCGCAGAGACTGGGCAGAGCTGGCACGGCTAGCCAATGCCAAAAAGTCGCCTATCGGGTACACGCCCTTCGTCGACGAGTGCATAGCAGCGCTGCAATACCAGGAGGCAGCCAAATACATTGCACGCTGCGAGGCATCCGAGCGCCCTCACCACTACCTGCGCATTGGCTTCTACAGGGAAGCCGCCCAGGCAGCCGCCAAGGACATTGACATGCTGCGCAGGGTCCATGCAGCAGCCTCGGGTGATCCCACATTGCAGCACGGCTTAGCACAGCAGATTGAGCAGTTGTCGCGTTCACATTGAATAAAGTTTGGCTATCCCGTCTCCACCCCCACTAACCACCCACGAGCTCCATATGCGAACATCATTGACGCCCTCAGACCCCTTGGGCGTGTGCGCTGCGTCCTCATAAACACTGGTCCGCAGCTGCCGGCGGTCCCACCACTTGACGACGCCGTCCGACGCCCCCGTCACCATAAGCCCCGAATTGGAGCTCACATCGACCGCAGTAGCCATAGCCCGGTCATGCGCCCGCACACATGTGCTGCCCTTAGTGCGCACATCGACCAGGTGCACGTCGCCGCTGACACAGGCCACGGCCAGCGTATGCCCAGCACCCGCTACCCGCACGATCCTCGACCCCACGCCCCCCAGCTCCAGTAGCCCATTGCCCGCCGCCACGTCATGCAGGCCAATCGTGCCGTCAACAAAGGCCACAGCCAGCAGGCCACCCACAAAGCACGTGGACGCAGGCACCACCTCGCCGTGAATAGCCGTCCTAAGCGGCCCATCCACCTCAAGGGTGCTCCACAGGCAGCAAGAGCCGTCGGCCGCCACCGACGCCAAAACCGCGGCATCGGGCGACAGCGCCAGGTCCCAGACAGCCGCCTCATGAGCAAAGCTTCTCACCGGAAAAGAACCCGCCACGTCATCAGCACCCCCCGCCAGCCTCCACACCTTAATGGTGCTGTCGAGCGACGCCGAGTACCCGAAACCATGGCCATCCGCAAGCGCTACGCTGGTGACAGCCGCCAAGTGGCCGCGATACATGGTGGCAGGCACGACATCGCCGACCGAGCGCTGGCGCCGTGACTTGCGCCGATCGCTGCGCTCAACATCCCACAATATAGCCATACCGTCGTCGGAGCCGCTCAATACTTGCTGCCCCTCATTGCGAATCGCCAGGGAGCGAATCGAGTCCATGTGCCCGATAAACGTCTTTTTGCACTGCCAACTACCACCACTAACATTCAACACAGGGTCCTCCACGGATATAGTCTCATTCTGCTCACCTTCGCTGTACGACGCCGACATTGGTCGGGGAGCCAAGTCAACCGTAGCAGCCACAGGCGAAGCGGCCGGTGGTTGTGAGATTCGTCGCCGCCTTTCAGCTATTTTCCTAATAGGCCGTGGCTGCTCCACAACAACGTCCACCGTTGGCATGGGTACCAGAGCATCACTCGACTTGGGCCCCTCATCTATGTCGTCGTCGTCTCGCAAAGGAGGCTGCAACGTGGCAGCTCCCAGCGATTCAATGATATTGCTATAGAGCGGCGGCGGTGACACCAGCCGCTGCCAGTCACCCGCCTGGGCCCTCTGTCCTTCATTGCTCTCGATTACGCCATTGGGCACCGAAGGCTCGCGCTTAAGAAGGGTGACGCCACTAGGCAGCCCCCCACCATCAGCCAACGACCCCTCGGCAACAGGCGGAGCGGGCGGCACAGAGTTGCCAAGCAGTACTTCTATTTCGCCCAAACAGCGACCCAAGAGCTCCCGACTACGCTGCCGAGTATTCTGGGTAACCGCCACGAGCTGTTCAATAGTAACCCCGTCGTCGCTGGGCCCCCCTTCATTGGATACGCTGGGCTCGTCACTGAGGGGGCCGGTGCGTGCTTCGCTGAGGAGGTGTTCGAGCACGGCTATTTGTTTTTGGGATACGCGGTAGAGCGACCCCAATTGCTCTATACGCTTTTCGGCGGCACTTAATTTGGCCTTAAGTCGAATGCGCTCAACGTCCCACTCGGCTCTTTCCACTTCGAAGCGCCGCCATTCTGTTTGCATCGCCGCCATGGCCCGTTCAAACCCCGACCCAGCATTAAACGACATTCTAGAAAATAAAATTGAAACTTAAAATCGAAGAGAGAAAAAAGAAGGAAAACAAGAGCAGAAGGATCAGGGGGAAAGAGAGAGCTCCAAGCACACGTGTCCCAATCCCTAGAGATCCTTATACTCAGCATCCACGACACGCTTCTTTTTCTTTGGAGTATTCGTCAGATCCAGTTCAATCTCTTCGACCTCGCCCGAGTCCATTCTGGCCATCACCGTAGCCGACTCAATGACGCCAGGCTCCGCAGCACCCACCGCTCTTACAAACAGCGGTGTAATCCTCATATCGACAACCACCGGAAACAAAACCTCCACCCTCACCGCCTCCCTCCCATCAGCCACCACCGTCGACTCAGCCACCCGCATAGCCTCACCCAGCGTCACCGATCCGCCCTCAACCAGCTCCGCAAGCCTGCGATCGCCCGCCTCAACGCCCATGCGCAGCCCGCTCTCCGCCGCCACCCGTAGCTGCTCAACCAGCTGCGGCGACACGCTACGCCGGAGTCCCGACAACGTCACCCTCCACAGATCCGACAGCGGGCCCCCACTAATGTCGCTGGGTCCCTGGCTAAGCGATCGGAAGAACAGGATGGTGCGCAGTAGTCGGTACGCCCCATACGCCATGCCTCCCAGCACGACGAATCTGAGCACAGGCCAACCCATTACAACGAGTGCTACGCCACCAGCTGTGTATAGAACGGGCCTCGTCCACCGGCTGATGGGCGGTGGTCCTACGTATGATCGCCGTTGCTGAGTACTGGCGCGGAGAGAAAGGCTGCTGCTGCTGCTGCTGCTGACTATTAGCCGCGGCCAGCACATGGCTCTTACGGGAATCCGACTACGCAAAATTAGGGACATTATAAAAAAGAACGATATTAGAAAAGGCAATCCACAAAAGACAAAAAAGGTGGTGTCACATTTTTATCAGCAAGGCGATATCAACTGAGCTTGATTTGATCACACCCACTTAGTGACATCATCACGCCTCAGTGCTCGTGATATATGCTTGGCAGCAAACCAAAAAAAAAGCAGCGCAAGAATGCCCCCTCTCCTGCCCCCTCATCCTTTCTCTGCATCTCCTCTCCCACCACTCATCAAATTTTCATACTAATGGATACCCACGCTTTGCCCCAGCAAGTAATCGATAACCTAGCCAAGAAGATTGAGCGCCGTCCTACTCGCGACGAGCTAGAGCAACACCACGTCCTACCCAAAACCAATGTAGCTCCTGCTCTCCAAGCCAAGCAGCTCGAGCTCGAGCGCAGCCTCCTGGAGGACCGCCTAGAGCACATGCTGGAGAACCGCCATACGCGCGAAGAGCTAGCCGAGAGAAACGTTCTAAAGGCTACGTCAGTGGCCCCAGCCCTGCAGGCAAAGCAGGTGGAGCTGGAACGTAATCGCTTGCATGATACTCTGGATACCAAGCTGGAGAACCGTCCCACTCGTGAGCAGCTCGTTGAAGAGCATATTATTCAGTAGCTTCCTTCTTTCTAACCCCTCTCTCTTTCTCTTACGTCAACACGTTCCTTCTATTTATGCCTTAGGGTGACTGTATCCTGGGTTGGTGATGAGTCTGCTTGGAGTCTATTAACGAGTGGATCCCAACGAAAGTGAGCCGACAACTCCCCCCTTAAAGAATAGGCGCTTACTATACCTGTGCTAGTCCCGTGCCGATCCAATGGAAATCACGTGTACACATTGCTGATCTAATCACGACTGCGTGATACTACATGTGGGCTTCTTTATAACCCAGCCCTTTGAGCCAAAGTCCACCTGCTGCTTCTCCTTTTTCACTTGTTTCTCACAATAATATTAATATTACTTTTGCAATTTCCAGAAATGAGCAGCAGCAGCACTCCACATAACGTCGAGAAATTGCCACATGGCTATTAACAACCTAACCACACCTGCCCTACCAGTGAAGCTAGAGCATAGCCTTCTAGTAGACTACATGGAGCGCCTGCTAGGGAACCGTCAGCCTCGTGACGCGTTTGAGCGTCGCCTTATAGGACTCTTCCTGGAACTAAAGCTGGGGAATCGCCCCTCTCCAGACGAACTAGCCAAAAGAGGGATACTGAAGGATACTCATGAGGTGCCTACTCTACAGGCCAAGAAACTAGAGCAAACCCACGATCTTCTAATAGATCACATGGAGAACATGTTAGTGAGCTGCCGCTCTAGTAGAGAGTTTGAGCATCGCCTTGAAAAAAGCCTCCTAGAACTAAAGCTGGGGGAAACGCCCTCCCCCACTCAACAATAACTAGTCGGCAGAGAAATGCCAAAGAACACTAGTGTGGCGCCTACTCTACAGGTCCGAAAGCTTGAGTTAGAGCAAAGGGCTCTTAACAATATAGACAAGCTATAGGAGAAGCAGACCAATTCGTAAGCAGCTCATGAAGGAACACCCCTTGGAGTAAGCTATTTTGCTAGTCGTCTGCTCCGAATTCAGTGCTTGTTGTTGTTATTCACTCAGGGTGGGCTATGCCCAGACTCACGTTCCCCAAGTATATTTAATAAACAATAAATATAGAGATAAATGTGAGAGTGTAGAACTGAAAAGAAAAAGAGCTGTGATAACGGAATCACACGATATTATGGGCAAGGCTTGCATTAATTGCTGGCGCACACACTGAAGACATGGGTGAAAAAAAGACAAGTGTGCTTCATATATGCACACAGACAAATGTTGACAATAACACGGGGAAGGCGACGACTCAGGGAAAAGGCATCTATTAGTAGTGAATGTTTAGTATAAATAGAGTGGCATTGCCACATTCATCTAATAAGAAAACCAACAAGTCATAGTACATTCTTTACTACAAGAGCTGGCTTTGGATCGCGTGCATCAAGGTGATGACATCCACAACATGAGAGGGGCTACGTGATCCAATATGGACCTATATCCCATCTGGGATATGAGGATCAGCACTTGTCAAATATGCACTACTGTTTTTGAAGAATGTTAAAGCCTTGCACTTTTTTTCAATTTTTCTACCCAGTAATCTTCTGCTGGGACCTCCCCAATCAAGGAATATAAAGTCTTGCTCATGCATCACACTTCCAAATCAATGTCATGTCCAGGTATTTCTTTTGTTCTAATGGTTGGAGGGCAAACCATGCTCTCTAAAGACTTCTCCTCCCTTCTTTCTTATTAGGGACAGAAGGCAAGGACGTATAAAAAGTGTCTTTCCTCCCAAATTTTGCCCACTCTTTCTTTTCTCCTCCATCCTCTTCTTGTCCATTCTATTATTTTGTTTCTTGCACAAGCTTTATTTTTATACTTAAACCTATTATGGTAGCTACTCCCCTAAATGATATAACAATTTGTTCAGAGGCTGAACTTCGTAGAAGTGTTGAACACAACCATGCTTTTGATTCATATGTGGTAATATTTGCCAACTATGATCACTATGCTCAGACACTATTAGACGGTAATAATTGGCTGGCATATCCTAAAGTAGTATTTTACATATCAAAGAGTAAATATAATTGGCAGCTCTTTGAGGATTATGTTTATCCATCGACATCTTCATTACAGGATAAATATAAAGAGGGCAATGTGTTTTTAAAGATGTATTCCAAGGATGGAGTAGAAATTAAGGTGGACAAAGAAGCAACAGATATAGTCTTAAATTCCAAATCTGTACAAGGAATTGAAGATGTTTATCTTTACTTTGATAAAGAGTGAGAGAACTGATTTTGTTGTCGTTTGTAAAAAAAGTAACCTAAGTAACCTCTACTTGTGGGGGACCAACTATTGGACCTAGGAGCCTTGGCCGCCTCCAGCCCAAATGTTAGCAGCAAATGTGCTGACAACGGTAATCAATCAAGGAATCAGAGCAGCATAGTGAATGGGACATCCTTTGGGAACTTGGACATCGTTGGGTACAAAGAGCAGCTTTGCACGGCAACAACAAGTAATATGGTCTCTTTTTCTTAGGTTTTATTTTTTGGGAGTTTTTCAAAACTAACATATAGTCAATAAATCAAGTGCAATTGACATTCCACAAACCTAAAAGAAAGTGGGGACCAGAAGCAGTTCTAGGAAAGCCAAATACAAAGAATGACTTGCTGCTGCGCAGAAAACCCAGTATCTGAATGCAAAACACGGTGGTGACGCACAGCCAAAGTGGCCTAAAAGAAACCACACAAGCGACAGGGCCCAGCAATAGTGCACTTCCATTGAAAGCGAACTGTTTAAAGACAACTAAACAGTCGCTATCAGAGGTGAAACAAAATATATTCGAAAAAAGGTTAA
>JANBSU010000173.1:0-21887 GCA_027578835.1 Coemansia sp. RSA 2050 | reverse complement strand
AAGTGGGGCTTGCCCGGTGCCGGCTTTGGCGTCGTCGCCGGCTCCAACTCTGGCACCCGAGCTGGCACCCGAGCTGGAGCTGGAGCTGGAGCCATTGGCGGCAGCTGGCACTGCTAGCTCGGTTACGACAGCGTACAACGACGTGTTCCGGCGCAAGTGGGAGTACTACTTTGCATACTGCGAAGGCGCATTTGCCACTCGCACACTTGGGTGCTCAATGCTGGTGTTTACTCGCACCTACAACGAGGACCTGTCGGACAAGGCGCTACTCGCCTGAGGCGCACATCCCTCTCTTCCTACATTTCGGTCTCCTCTAAATACCAAGTCTGTGCATTAAAATATAATCTAATCCAAATAATCGAGATCAGACGCGTGGCTTCATACAGGATGACGTAGCCCACAGTTTAAAAAAAAGGTGGGGAGGGAACAGACTCAACCGCACCTTCCAGGCGCCTAGAGCAACTTGTATCTTTTCTTTTCTACATCCATATTTTCTTTAGTTTGCGTCAAGCTTTTTTTTACGCTTTTTTGTTATCGACAAATGGCCGACGCACCCGACTTGGAGCTGCTGGAGAGCCTACAGCTGCGGTTTGCTATGGTCAGCACTCTGGAGCAGATGCAGAAACTAGTGAGCACGCTGTTAGTCCCTCTCCTGGACAAGCTAGATGCCTGCAGCGCGGCAGTCAAGACAAAGGTACAGTAGGGGGAATTTATGGACCTATGTGTCGACTTTTCATGGAGTTTCTAATAGCTACCATGTAGATTATCAGTTTGCTCAGTCAAGTCAATAAGAAGCTCAAGGGGTATCCCCAGGCTACGCTTCCGATGGGCGTGCTTTTGGAAAGCGCATTTTCGAGGGACTCAACGGCGTACTCTCAAAGCTTTAGGCTGATGTACATTACGATGGCGTCAGAGCGCGCGGACAGCGAGCAGCTGGTGGCTGCAATTCCGCTGCTGTTGGACGGCATTCATCAGCGGCCAGTTGCACACTCCAAATCGCTTGCTGTGGCATTGCTTACTTCCGTCTGGAGATGCGCGACGCTTACTGATGAGCAGCTGCGGAGCTTTAAATTTGCTGATAACCACCACCGAGGGGAGGTGCTGCTGAGACTTGCCAAGGATGTGCTCTTGCTTAGTTTGGCATTGCAGAGCTCCGAAAATGGCGTACCTATGGTTGGGGCCGGGTTGAGCATTAGCGGTCAGTCGGTGATTACTAATGAGGGCAAAGCACCGTGGATGACTGATGGCGAGGTACTGAGGCAAGTCAAGCTGAATGTTGCTCGTATTGTTGGGTCGGAGCAAGCGTTTCCGATAGAAATGCCGGACACTATCCACGAGCAGCGGTTTTTGGCTCTGGTGTGCGGCAGTGGCGACGCGTACTTCCCGCCTGTATCAAGTTTGTGTGAAGACTCTTTAAAGCGCATGCGAGCTGCAAACTGCGAGTCCCCGTCGTTTATCGGTGGCGTGTTGGAGTTGCTCCTGGGCAGCTTGCCCGAAACCAGTGCTGATGACAGGCGGCAGCCCGTGACGCCTGGGCTCAAGCTCAAGCTATTCGGGTACTTGAATCGATCGTCAATGGCAGCCGCTATGTTTCCGCAATGGCTGCAAGTCATTTTCCAGAGTTTGTTTGGACAGGGTACGTCCAATAAACTGCGGCGGCAGGCGATGCAGTTTTTGCATTGGGTCATTCGTATGGCACCGGTGGAGCAGATCACCCGGGCAGCGCCTGTACTCCTCCAGGGTGTGCGTAAGGTATTGACAGAGCTCACCTCATCGACTAGCGCTTCTATTGACGGCGACGTTATTCGTGGATCGGCCTATGTTGCCTGGGGAATGTTGGCTAAGCGTGTGCCGGCGCTGGTTATCTCCAATTTGAGCCACTTAAAGGAGCTGTTTGGGGCATTTGCCATGGAATCAGCGAATGTGCGATTGAGCATCCAGGAGTCCTTGCTGGCGATGCTTCCCGCCTACGAGTCCTCGCCGCTGGATGAGGCAACTGGCGAACAGCTTTTGGAGTTTCTGCAGCAGCAGCTGGTATCTTCTGATGTGCGCCAGACTAGGTACTGTGCGCTGAGATATGCCATTTCGGCATTCCCGTTTGCTCGCATGGAGGCCAGATGGCTGTGCGTGTTGGGGCTGGCGGACTCGGAGCGCGAGATCAGGGCGCTGGCTCAATCTGGCCTGGTTATTGCGCCGACCCTTGTTTCTACCGAGTGTGGTAGGCTGCCAGTGCTGGAAGAGGCAATTCGCTTTTTGCATTTGCGGGTAATGTCCTCGGCCACTATCCCGCGACTTTGTGCCGGGAATCCGCTGGTTTACAGTGGTGTGGTGGGATTTGGACGCTCATTGATTTTGGCTAGCGGAATGGCCCAGAGCAGGGCACGGGCAGAATCTACGCTGGAGCCAGATATTATAGACTTGGAAGCCATTAACGAATTCAGCGAGCTGGCTACGGCACTGCAAAGAGAGAGTATGCAGACCGCTCTGACGGGGCTATACACTGATGGCACATTTGCGAAATCGCCGCTAAGCATGTGGGCTGATGTGGTAGGGTACGCGCTTACTGTTCCGAGTCTCAGTGACTCGCCCGCTGCAATGTCTCAATCGCTTATGTGCATAGTCGAGTTGCTGTCGCTGAGCCCCGTGGACGCCTCACTGGCGTTCTTTGCGCAGAGGCAGAAATTCAAAGCAGCACTGAGTGCCCGCGATCCAGTAGTGCAGCAGCGTAGTATGCAGGCGCTGTCGGTGGTCTATGCGGCTAGGCTGTATTCTGATGCGCGGACATCGTTGGATTCAGTCGATGTGGAATTGTGGAATGGGCAAACAGCGACGTATCTGAAGGAGCTGGCGGCTGTGGTGGGTGGGCCAGCTGATTCCCGAACTTTGGACGAGAGGCAGGGAGCTATTCTGGCAGTGGGCCATATCTCACATGGACTCTGCGTGGCGCGGATGGCGCTGGGTGGTGGCGAATCATCATGGTCGGACTTGGGACTGAGTGATCTGGGGCTGGCGCTGGAGCAGGCGCAGGCAGTGTTGTTGGCGAGTATGGCGGTGGCGAGCAAGACTACGAGTCATCCAATGATTTTGTCAGCGCTGTGTGTGGCGATTGGCGAAATGGGCAAGAGTGGGCTTACTGGAGCAACAGGTGCTGTGGCTCAAGAGGCCATGGCGGCTGTGGTAGAAGTGCTCAAGAACACCACGGATGCCAAAGTGCAAGATGCTGCGTACAGTGCCCTGGCCAGCCTGGCGCTGGGCAAGGAGGAACTTGCAGCTGGGTTCATTGAGTTCCTGCAAGCCTCGGTCAAGGCGGCGACAAAGAAGCAGATTGATGTGCACTTTAAGATTGGCGAGGCGCTGGCTGTTGCCTTGGGTCGG
Organism: Coemansia sp. RSA 2050; assembly: GCA_027578835.1. Classification (NCBI taxonomy): domain Eukaryota; kingdom Fungi; phylum Kickxellomycota; class Kickxellomycetes; order Kickxellales; family Kickxellaceae; genus Coemansia; species Coemansia sp. RSA 2050. The sequence continues at coordinate 18,512 of JANBSU010000173.1, read as the reverse complement.
TTCAAGTGTACGTTGGTCGGGGTGGGGTGGATATTCCCTATTGAGCCGGCGGCTGTTTACGGCGAGAGCGGGCTGGAGGCCAATGGAGCGGCTATCGACGTGCTGCTGGAGCTGGTTACAGGCAAGATGGCAGTGTCGCCTAGTCCGCAGGACAGGCAGGCGGCTGTGGTGTGGATATTGTCGCTGGTGCAGTTCTGCCCGCGGCTAGCAGCGCTTACACGGTGGCTGAGCAAGCTTCACACATGCCTGTGTTCATTGGTGACGGACCGCGACGAATTTACGCAGGAGGCGGCGTCAAAGACGCTGGGGCTTGTTTACGACATGGGGGATGCTGGGCTGAAGGACGATCTGGTGCACTCGCTGATGTCGCTGTTTGGGGGAGCTAGCTCCTCGCAGTCCGTGAGGCAGAGAATCGAGTCGGACGAGCCCCTTCTCGAGCAAGAGTCGCTGGGGCAGACGCCGGATGGGCGGGCGGTGAACACCACGTACAAGTCGATACTGTCGCTGGCGTCCGATATGCAGAAGCCGTCGCTTGTGTACCAGTTCATGCAGCTGGCCACGCATACGGCAGTGTGGAGCAGTCGCAGGGGGGCGGCGTACGGGTTTGCCACGATCATCGAGAGGGCGCGCGAGTCGATGCAGCCCCACCTGAAGGGGATTGTGCCCAGGCTGTACCGATACACGTTTGATCCGAGCCCGCAGACGCGAGCGGCCATGACGGGCATCTGGCGTGCGCTGCTGGGGCCTGGCTTGGCATCGGCGGCGGAGGGGGGCGCAGCAGCAGGTAGGTCGGAGTGGGCGGCGTCGGGCACGAGCGTGGTGGAGGCGCACTGGGCGGGCATCATGGACGAGTGCCTGGGCAGCATGGGCCAGCGCGAGTGGCGGGTGCGCGAGAGCGGGTGCAGCGCGCTGGCGGGGGCCGTGCGGGGGGCCAGGGCCGAGCTGGTTGTGCCGTTCCTGGAGCGCATGTGGCGGATGTCGTTCCGCGCGCTGGACGACATCAAGGGCAGCGTGCGCGACGCGGGGCTCGCGGCGTGCCAGGCGCTGGCGGCGGCCACGGTGGCGTGGTGCACGCCGCGGGGCACGCCGCGGGGCACGCCGCGGGGCACGCGCGAGGCGGCGCGCGAGGCGGCGCGCGATGCGCAGGCGCTGGCGGTGCTGGGCGTGGTGGTGCCGTTCCTGGTGGACTCGGGCGCTGTGTCCGACGCCGAGGACGTCCGCGCATTCAGCCTGGGGCTCCTGCTCAGGCTGTGCCGCTCCAGCGGGCCGTACCTCGCGGCGTCGGCGTCGGCGCCGGCCATTGCCGAGCGGCTGCTGGAGTCGCTGTCGAGCATGGAGCCGCAGGCGGCCAACTACCTGACGTTCCACGCGGAGAGCCACGACGTCACCGTGGACCAGCTGGAGGCGGCCCGCCTGGGCGCGGTCAAGGCGTCGCCGATCATGCAGGGCATCGAGCTTGTTCTGGAGGGGCTCACGCCGGCGAGCATGGCAGCGCTTGCGCCGCGCCTGCAGGCCATTGTGCGGCGCGGGCTGGGGCTCCCGACGCGCGCGGGGTGTGCGCGCGCCATAGTGTATCTGTGCGTGAAGCGCGCCGACCTTGTGCGCCCGCACGCGGCCGGCCTGGTCAAGGCCATCAGCGGGTCGCTGACCGAGCCGTCGGCCGTGCAGCGCCAGGCGTGGGCGGCGGCGATTGGGTTTATGGCGCCGATGCTGTCGCCGGCGGTGTTCCGCAGCCTGGTGAGGCACGTGGAGAAGACGTATGTGGACAGGCACGACGAGGACGTGCGCGGCGTCTGCGGCCTGGTCTTTGAGCAGCTGGCGCTTCGGTGCCCGGAGCGGCTGCGCGCCGCCGCCGCCGCCGCCGCCACCGCTGACGACGCCGCCGCCGGTGCCCGGGCCGCGGCGTCGCTTGTGCTGCTCGGGTGCTGGGATGCCAGCGAGCCCGTGCGGGAGGCGTTCCGCTGCGCGTGGCGCGAGCTTACGCTGGGGTCGGGCTCCGGGCTGGCCGAGAGCTGCGCTGAGGAGCTGCTGGCGCTGCCGCTGGCCTTCCTGGCGGGCGACAGCTGGCCCCGCCGCACGCAGGGCGCCGCCGCCATCGCCGACCTCGCGCGGGTGCTTGAGCGCGCGGCCCGTGCGCAGCCCGGGGGAGGCGGCGCTGCTGCCCGGGCGCTGGGCGCGCTGGCCGACAGGGCGCTGCCGGAGCTTGTGCGGGCGTCGCAGGGCCGCGTGTGGCCGGGCAAGGCGCAGGTGCTGGAGTGCCTGGTGCTGGTGTGCACGGCCGCCGCCGCCGCCGCCGCCACCGCTGCTGCTGCTGCTGCTGCTGCTGCTGCCGCTGCCGGGCACGGCGCGGCTGCCATGCCGCGCGCTGTCGGCGAGCTGCTGCTGCGCGAGATGCCGCGCGGCGACCCGGCCTACCGCCGCTCGGTGGTGGCGCACTTTTGCGCGCTGGTGGAGGCCGTGCCCGCGCTTGACATGTATGCCGAGGCGTCGGCCGTGCTGCTCGACGTCATCGCAAGCGGCATGGGCTCGGCGGCCTCTGGTGCGGACGAGGAGGAGCCCCTGCACCGGCCGCTGCAGCTCGTGCTGGTTGCCGCGGCCGTCCGTGCCCTGCTGCTGGCGCTGCCAAAGTCCCGAGTGCTGGCCGAGGAGGAGGCGGCTGCTGCGGCGCGCGTGCTGTGTGCCGCTGCTACGGACGGCGTCTGGAACATCAGGGTCGCCAGCCTCGAGTGCCTGCAGGCCCTGGTCGAGAGCTGCTGTGTGGGCCCCGGCCGGGACGGCCTAGTGCGCGCCCTGGATGTGCCCCGGGTTCTGCATGCGATTGGTGTTTGCGCTGCGGAGGGCAAGTACGTGGCCGTGCGGACTGCCGCGCTCGGTGCTCTCGAGGCCGTGCTTGGCTCCCTGCCGCTGATTGAACGTGTGCTGGGTCCATCGGCCACCACTGCCCACGAGACTCTGGACCTGCTGGCTAGCGACCCAGTTCCAAGCATTGCCGATCGTGCCAAAGACGCAAGGGCAAAGAGTGACAGGTGACAATCTCGCCTGAACAAGAAAAACCCTCCTACTTTTTTTTTTGTTGTTGGGACTTATCGTCGTTGTCGTTGGGGGGATTTGAGTGGCGCCCCCTTCTCGCTGCAAGGATATCTGCATATACAAGGCTGGGCACCATTCGCTTTTTTCAGCCAAGCAGGAACATGTGCCAGTAGAATAGTACCTGCGGGATGTTCTGGGCTCCACTTTTTTTTTCCTTTTCCTTTTTCCTTTTATTCGTGAATTTACGTTACGCTTTTCTTTTTGTATATTCTGTTGCATTCTCTCTCTCTCTCTCTCTCTTTTATGGCTGTCAAGGCGAAGCTAGCGTCGTCCCTGATGGACAGGAAATACGCTCCCACATCGCTTCAGACAGAGGAGGGCCTGGTTACGTGGACTGAGATTGCTGGCGGCTTGGTTGTGCTGGCTATGTTGACTGCTGGTCTTGGCTTTATTCTTTCGGCCTTTCTCCTTGCTACCGTGGGCGTTGGGCAGTTGGAGCTCCGTGCTATACTCTTGTTTAAGAATTGGTGGGCTTCGGGCCCCCTGATACTTCTCGTCGCTGTCTTGGCGCTCCGTCGTCGTCAGTGGCTGCGCTTGAGACGGAGGCAAACTGCTTCTGGAGAGAGCCTCTTGTAGCCCGCGCCTGTTTCCCCCTCCCCCTTTCTTTAGTTAATATATGTGCATTCCCTTTTTCTGTTTTTTTTTGTTTGTGTGTGGCGGCGGAGCTAATATAGACAGGGATCAAACCCAGAATGTGAGTCCTGAAACGCCTTGCAGAATGTTTTGTGTCTCTCCCCCGCCTTTTTTTTTCTCTCCCCTTTCTTGTCATTTCGCCCAATTTCTTTCTTATTTTTTTTTTTTGCTCGGGATGCGCATATTCGTTATTCCGATCACTCGCACACGCTGGGCCTTGCACTGCCATCCGGCCAACATAACTCCAACTCGCCTGACGAAATGGGCCAGCGTGGCTTCTGAAAAGTGGAACAAGTGGAGCGCATATCCGCGAACCACTTGGCGTGGCAAAATATACGCCTACGGCGAGACGCTGATGGATAAGATCGACTTTAAAGAGTACTTTCTCAAGGAAATACCCAGCAAGGACGAGGGGGCGCTAGTGAGCAAAGCCGATATAATAGCCCCGAGCTTTGTGGCCAAAACCGAAATCCTAAAGGAACTAGACCTATTGATGAAGACCCAAGTGCCATACCATTCAAAGTGGATGAAGATAAGCTGCTATTTGTTGCCTGTTACGTCGCTGTTTACTTTGGTGCCGGTTATTCCCAACTTTCCCTTATTTTATAACCTGTTCCGCGTGTACTCGCACTATAAGGCTAGGCATGGCGCTAAGCACTTGGCTCATTTGTTGGAGAGCCAGGCGTTTGAGATCGTACAGGACTCGGAACTCTCTCGCTGGTACGACGGTACTAGATCTATGAGTGGCTCGCTGCAAAACAGTGGCAGTGAGGCGTCTTTGGGATCTACGGCTGCGGCTAGATCCAATACGGGGTATTCGACTATTGGGAATAGAGCTGGGGATGATCTGGACTCGTTGGAAAATGGCACGCCGCTGTTGGAAGACCCCGCTCTTATTACTGACTCGGACATAGCTGAAATAGCTCGCTATTTTGATGCTCCGACTTTTGAGCATGCTGTGCGCCGCGCTCGTCACCAGATCATTGCTCAAATGGCAAAGCCACCACGTTAGACACACCTTTTTTTTCTGTTTTCCAGTAAATTATGATTCTTGACAGAACTTGTATGCGTGTGTGTGTGTTTTTTTGGGACTAGAAGTGAGCTAGTAAGGAAAAACCCAGCCAACTAGAGACAATGGCATTAATGTCGCATTGTTTCTCATAATTGCTGCTTGAGATGTTTACGCAGGGAGATAGACATTAAAGAAGCCCGCGAATAGAATATTCACAAAGAACGAAAGACAAAGTATATAATGGCGCAATATAAGCATGCGTAAAAAAAACATTGAGCATTTTTTTTGTAAACAGTGATCGTATTGTGGTATTTCAGCACAATTACGGCAGATGACATGAAAAATTTTTTTTTTTGCCTGTGGTTTTGTAATTGTGTAAATAAATGTAAATTTTTTTACAAATACATTGAATACAAGCTGACAAGCAACACTTTTGTTTTTGCTTTTTTTCCTGTCTAGTTTCAGTTTCTCCTTTTGGCTGAAGTGCGCAGCCCAGTGGCTGAATACACATTATTTGCCCACTAGGACAAGGCAGAGCTTTGCCCATACACCAAAACAAGAACCAATGACAATAGGCATTACTTTTGGATATTTGCAACAAGCTAATTTTTTTGTCTGCTAATCCCAAAGAGCATAATAGAGAGCTTGTTATGATATTTCCAAGCCATTGTTGTCCAACGTAATTAGGGTGGTATGAATGCAACCTGGACCTGCATTCACAAAAATATAATCATTCTTTTTTTTTTTTTTTGAAAATAGAGTGGCGCTGGCTTGCTCTGACATGTGGGTTTTAGCGTTGTGGCATCAACTGGTTAGATCGTCCAGATGAATCTTTGCAATGAAATAGCCACATTGCGTTGTTTTTTTGGCTGAGACGTGGCTAGCGCCTCCTTTCCCCTCCGATCACCTTTGCCCAAAGCACTTTTTTCTTTGTGGACATCTCAAAGTGCAGTGTTTATGGTTGGGGGAGGAGAGAAAGTAATATTTGCTGCTTCCTGGGCTGCAGGCGGTGGACGATCCGGCCTATTCCATGTCGAATCCCAGTCAGTGGGATCTTTCTATTCGGACTTGGCGCTTTCAAAGCAATAATAGACATTGTTCCGTGACCGGCATGTGTCGAGTTACTGAGGCGGGAGCACAGCAATCGCCTCCCCCACATTGCCTGATCGACTATTTTGAGCCCAAAGAAAAACAACCTGCTTTTTTTCAATTAAGGATTGGCATAAAACGAGATTGAAATATTCAAAGGCATGCATATCTCAATTTTTTTACGCCTGACTTGTAAAGAGAGAAAAAAAAAACGCGTGTAATACATGTGAGACAGAAAAAAAGCATGCTGGTGTACAAGATTGACATGGCGGGATGAGGGGGGTCTTTGCTTCAGGTCAGTATATGTGTGGAAATTGTGTTTCTCAAAAGGAAATCTGCCACTTATCTGTCTCTGGAGTCAGGCGGCCAGCAAGAAAAACAAGTGGAAACAGAAGGGTGCGCGAGAGCTGCATCTTCTCAGATACAGCAAGCAGGCAACGGAGAAAGAGAAGGAGGGTTGGTGCAGCAAGGGGCACCTATTTGGTGGGGGGAGGGGCGCTCACAGTGCGCGTGAGTGGTCATGTATCATGTTTCCTATTCTCTTTTGCGCCACTCTTTCTCTCATTGCTGCACGGCCATGAGCGGAGGGGAATTAGTTGACCTGGGCAAGTCGATGTTCCAGAGAGGAGCATATGTCGCCTGCAGCTCAGTCCGCAAGGTATGCATGCGGCGGAGAAAAATAGTGGAGTGCACCATATGGCCATGATGACGCCCACTGGTCGGAGACCTGTGTCTGCGCCATGTTTTGCCTAGTACAAACACCGTGGAGCTACAAAGCAGATTAGGCTATGAAGTGTGTTTGTAGCCTGGGGGGGAGTGCACACGGCAAAACTCCCTTGTGGCAAGAACCGTGTGAGCATCGGCCGATCTCTTCACTCCAGCCTTTGCCTGCTTCTGGCAGAAACACAATGAAAGTGCTGCCGTGCAACAGCACAGCGCAGTGCAGAACATGTGTGCGTATGCCCCCCCTTTTTCGCTTGTAAAAAAACTGGCGCTATACACAGAAAGCACTAATAATAAAGCGCCATTTCTTTTACGTGCATATCTGTATCTCGGACCTGCAACCGAGAGGCAGGCCAGCAGCATCTACGATTTTTCGTCCCTGGCGTCCTTTGACTCGCGCTAGGAAAATTTTATTTTTCGGCTGTTCGCCTAGGCCCCTTTTCCTGGATTAGGATCTCCCCCCCCCGCGCACTCCTGCCTTGCTTCTTTTTTTCTCTTTGACAAGAGGGGGTCGATCACTGATTGACAAGAGTGGCCGCGCGTGTTAAAGGCAGGTGGGAAGCAAAAGGGCAGTGCTGGTAAAGGGTGTCGGGATCGCACTAGCCATGCGCGGGTCCCGGAATACCCTGGTCGTGATCGGCGGAAGAGTCCCTACAAAGAGCGGCGATGTGGCTCCTCTTTATGGACCTGCATGTCCGGCGGGTGCTTGGCAAGCACCGAGGCCGAGGCCGATGCCAGTTTGGCGCAGGCATGGCATGTCGTGCAGGCTAAAAATACGTGCAGGGAGGAAAGAGATGACACGCCCTCCCCACAAAGGACGCCTGGGTGCATTGATCTTTCTGGGAGGTGGCATTCTGCCCCGTGCTCACTATCGCATTTTGCTGGCGCTGTTAGTAGCATTTCTCTCGCCTGTTGCGCACGTGGGATGATGAGGTCAAGTGTGCTTTACATTAATAGTCGAATATGGAAAATAGGGAGATGTGAAGTGACATGGAGGTATGCTATTTTTGGCGGCAAAAAGTGGGGGGAGGACTGTGGTTTAGTAGTACACCACAGGGCCTGTGGCCGAGTGCTGAGTGTAGTAGTAGGGGTTGGGAGCAGGCTGGTAGGCCGAGTGGGGTGGCGGCGGGTACGTTGCGGAAGCGGGCTGCTTAACCATGCCAGCATGGTGGTAGTCTGGTACCGACGTCTGCGGAGCGGGGCCCATGGGCTGCATCATGGGCGGAGGGCGCGAGTACTGAACATGGCCCATGTATGGGTGGTGCGGCTGGTGGTGGTGGACCACGCGCTGTGGGGACATGGAGGTGCGATGGCCAAACTCGTCCATAAAGGTAGCCTTGCGAGGGCTCGTGTTGCGGCGCGACTTTGGCGACAGATGGGTGCGGTAGTGCTGCATCATGTTGTCCTGGCGCGAGAACCTGCTCGAGCAGCCCGGGTACTGGCAGGCAAAGTTCTTCTCGCCAGTGTGGATTCTTTGGTGTCTAGCCAAGTGCCCGCTGGTGGTGAACGCCTTGCCGCAGTGCTCAAACGAGCACCGGTACCGCCTCTTGGCCATCGTCTTGGTGCCAGCTGGCGCAGCCATGTGGGTGTTGTAGCCTGGCGCATACGCCGTCATCGGCGACGAATGCCCCGACAACGGCGTGGCAGGCGGTGATAGCGACAGCGGAGGCGGCGACACCATCTCGACTGCCGTCACCAGCGCGCTGAGCGAGGGCAGAGGTACCTGGCGCGTCGACATTGTGGACGAGAACCCTGCTGGAGGTGCGCGCGCCCACTGGTACCCGCCGTTGGCCTCTGCCGACATTGGGACCTGTGCTAATGCCAGCTCGGGCATCGAGCTCGACCGCCGGTACTCGATCACTTGGGTCCCGGCTGCAGGTGCTGCTGCTGCCGAGGCTCCTTCATTCGACGTGTCATTGAGGATGCTCACGCACGCGCCGGTGGCTGTTTTGACCGACAGAGACGGCACATGTGGGCGTGCTGCCGACTGCGCAACAGAATAGCCCGATAGCCCTAGACGGGCCGGCCGCCGCGGGAAGCAGTAGGAGGGCGCTGATGCATTCGCCATTGGTGATATGTGGGAGAAGGTGGGGGGAGAAAGTGAGGAAAGCGGCGGATAGGCGAGGAAAGATATCAAAAGCACGAGTTGCTAATGATCGAGATGCGCGATAATTACTAGAGCAAAAGGGGGGTGGGTGGATAAGATGTCTAAGCTCGATTGGGAGCAAACTATAAATTTCTTTTGGGAAGCCAACAAAGGAAGTGGGCGAGGAGCAATATTAGCGGAGGTGTAGACTTTTTCTTGTCTGCTTAGACTATGAGGAAAAAAAGGGGGTAGTGAGAAGAGAAAAGATTGGTGCAGACGGGCTCGCTTTTTATAGCTTGTCTCCGGCGTCAAGGGAAGTGAGTGCCCAAGTGGAGCCATCCTCTTTCCTGTTACTGAAAAAAGGCCCAAGGTTGACCCGCAGGAGGGGGTGGTTGCCGTAGACCCCTAGCGCACCACCCCCCGGGCGCACATCTTCTGTAGACTCTGACAATCGGTGGCAAGGCCCACTTACGCAATTGCCTTTTGCGCGCCTTGCATTGCCTGCGCCGACCGCGGGCCACTCACTCCTGCAGTAAATGTGCCACTCCTGCCCACCTCTGGGTTGTGTGACCGGGGGCTGCATGCGCCAATCCAGGAGGGGCGGGCTGTTTGCCAGACTTTTTGCACCCCCTCTTTCATGTTCGATTGTCGCTGGCTTTTTTTTTTTGCAAAGGCTGGGAGTGCAAGCAGAAGTGGCGGGGGGTGGGCCCACATGTCGTTTGTTTTTATTTTGTTCACAAAGCCTGGCTCCTCCTTGCTTTCTAGGCCGCCATGCTTGGTCAGTGAAAACGGGGGAGGAGGGGATGGCTGAGCGGATAAACACAAAGATCATTAGGTTGCAGCCTACGTAAACATCCCCTCTGTAGCTAGATCGAGATAAGCTGCAGCCAACATCCTTCTCCTCACAAGCCTTCTAGTATGAGCAAACCTGGCGGCATTGCCGCTAGCGTCTAGGCAATTCGTCATCCGCTTACGCAGCGCCAAGTAGTGAGTGGACTTCATTGTCTTTCCGAGGCCAGACAAAAAAAGGAAAACACCGAGAAACAACAAAGCTGGCCAAAGAACCCAAAAATTCGTGGACCATCGAGAGCACTAACAGACTCTCAACTACAAACATTGCACACACTTGCCACGCTCGAAAAGCTTATATTCCAGAGTGGCTAGAGGCAACAATAGCCAGGCTAGTCGACAACTATTTTCCATCTACAAGCAGCCGATGGCGGAAAAAATAAGCAAATAGTTAGCTCAACCACGTTCTTTTTTTTCAAATCCACAACACCAAATAGAACAATGCGCAACAATAAAGCAGGGACAAAATGATTCATTCTTTCATTGAGAGGAATAGTGCTGTTGCTACTCATGGCTTTCGGACACTAGCCCATCACATGGGCACACTTTTACATCCACACGCTTAAGCGAAAGGGGCAAGAAGGGACGCGCTATGGACCTGGCATGGGAGGAACGTCGCAGGGAGGAATAGTAATAGTGCCGGATCCAAAGCGCGGCTATGCAGCAGTTGCACTAGTCGATGGCTTTCGCTAATGAGGTCGCAGGAGGCCTTGTTTACCACGGTCTAGTGATATCTCCTATTGTTCGGGCCTAGACCGAGTCTGTTTTGTCCTCTATCCAATGCTGATCTTGTGCGCACTGTCTCTGTTTTCATCAATGTGCTGTGGAAGCTGCAGGAGTATTGAGACCACCGGTCCACAGTCGCTCTTATTCTCAAGAAAATGGTAATCGGCGCAGCTACTGGGCTGTGTTGTGATGTCAGCAAGCAGGACCGTTAGCCATGGCCGGTACAGTCATAGAGGCGCAGCGGCTACTATGTGCCATCGCACAAGCACACGGTTCTGGCATTGACTGCGACAGCTTTTGACAATAATGCTACTATCAGTTATGCTGGGCTGGCGATTGGACGCATGCCCATTCACGCTTTTGAGGCGAGAGCACAAGCGTCTCTGCTCACACGCCACTTTGGCTCGCCTTTTGCTTGGCGGCTTTTTATTTGGCTGGTGTCTCGATCAACAGATTGTAATCGCGTGATTTGGTGATTGGGCTTTTTGTCTGCGTGGCCCTTGACAGCCGGAATGTTGACAAAGCCGCATTTTTCGGCCGCTTTCGGCTACTGCTCCTACCCTTGCTTGGCAAGCCCAACGTAATAAAAACGGGAAAAAAATTCTCGCACCGGGATATGACAAAGGGTCTACAGGTTTGCCTGTCCCAAAGCACAGAAACCTTGAAGTCTCGCATCTCATCTGGGCCTCGCCCGCGGGAAGCCTTGCTTAGGCTGGACTTGGAAAGAGCAGAGGGCGGGAGCTACAGATATGTGGCTAGCAAAATCTTGGACATGGACTGCCGCAATAGATGTCAAAACAGAAGCGCGCACAATAGCTGTAAAGGTAACAGTTGATGCTTGCCGCATTTGTCAAGTGAGCTTGGGGCTTTGGAAGGGTTCTTCATAGTTCTATTGCAATGGCTGCGGCACCACTACAGCCATATGAACCCATGCTACACAAAAAGCAACCGCTTTCTCTCGCTACATAAAAGACAATGTCGGGCATATCTAGCACAAGTGATGTGCGACAAGTACCAGTGCTGTGCTCCAGGTACTAGACTGCCTTCGGCGTGCGTACTTTGATCAGGCAAAGCCAAAATACCGCCTCATCTTCTGCAGACACAATAGATATCAGGCATGTCAAACGGGACGCGCAGCTGGACTAGAAAAGGGCTTCCTTGCCTACGTAATCCAAAGGCAGACAGGCGTCAATGACAACGTATACCTTACTGGATATGTCGAGTAGTGGCAGCGCGAAGCACACGAGCGACATGGCAAACTGAATGTGCGTCTATTGTGTTGTCGCAAAGAGCTGACCCAATGCACCATGGCTCAGGAAAAAAGAGGCGGGTTTTGCTTCCTAGAGAAAAATGTTTGCCAAAAAAAATGGCCACTGGTGTGTGCTGGGGGACTTGAGGGAGAAGAGCTCTTTTTTGGGCATCCTTTGATTGATTTCTTTTTTCTTTTCTTCTGCCCCCTCCACCTCTCTTGTCTCTCCAACATTTTGTAGCTTTCGTTACTTGGGATTTTGCCAGCATCTTTCTTTTGCTAGCATATATAGCATCCTTCTTGGTGTCACAACTGCCCATTTTTCACCCTCTTGCTTCTTTTGCTTTCTTTTTTTGCCAAGCAATATTTTGAATTCAAAAAACATTTTTTCCACTCTTTTTTTCATAGCTGCCCAGATATTTACTACTCCTATTTTTATTTCATTTTTGAGCAATGTCCAAGCATTTGGCAATGCCTAATTCGGACTCGGCCTTGCCGCCACCTACCAGTGCAGTTATTGCTGGCGGCGTTGAGGTCGTTGTTGATGGTAAGTATCCACATTTTCACCCGCCTCTTTTCAAGTAGGCATGACTTTAGTAGAGCATGATGGCAAAGGAGGCCTGTTTTCCCTTTGTACCAGATGCCAAAAGTCTGCACCTGGCTATCCCATTTCGCCTCCTGCTTTTTACGTCCAGGCTACGCGGTTACGTATACAATGCCAGTGTCGCCCCTTGCCGGCTCTACCCAACTTTTCTACAAGTAAAGTGAACTTCCACGGCAATAGCTGGCACTACCCTTATCGGCCTGTGTGTACATGCGCGAAAAATTGACTACCTGCTAGCTTGCTTCCCCCATTTTTGAAACTAGTGCTGAGATTGCCCTCCCCTTTCGCTCTTTATCGTGTTATTGTGCGCCAGCCATCTGTGGCTCCTTGCAGGGTAGAAGGCTTCTTCAACGCCCTTCAGAGGGCATTCTGCCTGTTCCATGCTCAAGCAGCCAAAAGGGGGTGCAGACATTTGCTCTGTGGAAGGGCGTGCCTGCTAGCAAAGTACATTCGCGGTACTTGATTTATAATGCACGTACTCCCCGTACTAACCAACCGACTCTGCCTCTCGCGTATCGTAAATGTAGACTATGTATACCTGCAGCCAGAGTACTCGGAAGAGCCGTACTACATCGGCCGCATCATGGAGTTTGTCTTTGTCTCGCGCGTCCGCCAGCCACGCCTGTCGCTCTCAATGGCGGCCCACCAAAAGTCCTCAGCAGACGCACACTCTCGCGGCCGCGACTTTACTTGCTCTCCCTCGCTATCGACCATTAGCGGCGACACTAACCCTGACGCGCAGCTGCATGTCCGACTGGCCTGGTTCCAGCGCCCCAGGGACTTGCCTATAACGCGTGGGCGCTCAAAGGACGAGCGCATGCTTGTAGCCACAATGCACTCGGATATTAATCCAGTCAATGCTATCAAGGGAAAATGCCAAGTGAGGCACACTGCCGAGATTGCCGACCTCAGCTCTTGGAAGTCCAAACCGGACCACTACTACTACAACCAGCTGTTTGACCGCTATAGCACACGCCTCTACGACATTATCCCCGTTGCCCAAATACGCAATGCCCCTCAAAATGTACTGCAGAAGCTGTGCGACACCTACGAGTTCATCTTTGCCGAGAGCCAAAAGATCTCCGACCTAGTCAGCACTCGCCGTGCATGTACCATCTGCGCCACCTGGTGTGGTTTAAGCGACTGGATCAAGTGCTCTATCTGCGAGAAGATCTATCACATGACGTGCTTGGATCCGCCCGTCACACGCAAGCCAGCCAAGGGATACACCTGGAACTGTGCCGCCTGCCGTCGCAGTCAGCAGCTACAGCTACAGCTACAGCTACAGCAGCAGCGGGCGAAGCCATACCAGAGCGACCTAGTCGCTGCCACGGATAGTGCAGTAGCATCTGCAGTAGACCCAGACGCTGCTGGCGAAGCCGGCGACCGGAAGCGCTCCACTCGCAATGCTGGTGGCAATGCTGAAGACCACGCCATCTTGTTGCGGTCGGGGGCAAGCCCTGGCGCTGCTGTTAACGGAGGTGGTCCTACCGCATCCGCCGCCGCCTCCGACACAGAGTCGCGCTCGGGAAACAAGAGACTTAAAATGTCGCATGGCGATGGCAAGGCATATACTGATGTCGCTGCTGGCCCTATCCCGCGTCCCAAGAATCGCGGTCTGTGGCCATTCCGCTATTTCGGTCTTAATACCAACATTGACGATGTCCTACACGACGACGAGCGTATTTATCCACGTGCTGTCAGCCGCATTGGGCTTAGATATCAGGCAGTCGTACCAGATATGGTTGGGCCCAGCGGCCCCAAACTGGACAAGCAGCTCGTTGCAAAGTCCGTGACTCTTAGCGCTACCGCTGCCAGCAAAAGGAATGGCGTCAAGCAGATGCCGGGCTTCCGCGGCAAAGACGCTGCCAAGGGGCAGTGGTCAGCTAAAACCGCCGCCCAACTCGACAGTGCATGGGACGAGATTGAGGTGCGTCGTGGCAACCACGAGGACCAGCTCTTTTTCAAGCAGCCTGCGTACCTTCCCGACGAGGAGCTTGACACGTACATGCACTCGATACTGCCATTTTTGACTCGTCATTTTGAGAATGTCCATGACTTTACGCTGTTGGACTGCCAGGACGCCGCTCTCCATGGGTTGATGCTGCATGGATTCGACGTCGAAGAGGCGCTAATTACCATCCCAGAGTGCCCGGAGGCCTATATTCGCAACCGTTCGCCTGACGACAACTGGTGTCAACGCGACGTTGACAAGTTTTATGAGTGCTTGAAGGAGTTCGGGGCAAATCTACAGGCAATACACAAGAGTATTCCTAGTGTCTCTCGTCGCGCCGTGACCCTGCGCTACTACTTGGCACGGCAGACCGAGCTGGGAAACCACTTGCTGGAAACCTATGAGGGTCGCAGCCACACTGGACAGCGCCGCCCAAACCGGGGTCAAGGCGAGAGCGCGGGCAACATCCACATGGAGGCATCCTCGGAAGTTGGATTGAGCAGCTTCAATACCCCTACCAGCTCGCCGCTCATTTCTGGCGCGGCTACTCGCGACCACTTGAAGAGGAATAATGGCGATTCGGCTGAAAAGGTGCAAGGCTTGCGCTGTGTGCACTGCCATCAAGATTGCTCGAAGCGGTGGCGTGAGGCCCCAGCTGAACTGACTGTCTACAACACTCGCAGCTCAAGGGCTATCGTGCGGCGGGTGATTTGTGAGGATTGTAGTACATATTGGTTTCACTATGCGACAATGCCCGACCAAGAAGCTATCAACGCACGCAGGCAGCGGCTTCAGGCTAACCGCAACGGAGGCACTGGCTTGCGCAACCAGGTCAACAGCCAGGTCGACAGCCCAATCGATACTGGCAGCTCCGTCTACGACGTTTGCCCGAGCGATGGTGGCGGCAGCATCGACACTCCTACGGGTGTTAATCCTCACCAAAGCGCGGTTGAAAAGTCCAAGCGCAATGCTCAGCTGGCAAAGCTGCCTGGGGTGGTGGCGCCGCCTAGACAGAGGGTATCCCAGATCTGGCCGATGCTGCCGTGCAGTGTGTGCAAGCTGCCTACGAAGCAGAGCAACCACATAGTTCTCACTTGCAGCGACTGCGGGCTGTGCGTCCATCATGCTTGCTCTGGATACCCCGAGCGTGCGCGTATCAACCTCAAGCGGTGGAAGTGCAGCATGTGCGAGAACGTCGCCAACCCGACGATATCGATCAGCTACGCCTGCATCCTCTGCCGCAAGGAGGCGCCGCCAGAGGTTGAGGGGCAGCCTCGCCAGCTAATGTGGCGTACCAGCGGCAATAATTGGGCGCACGCCATATGCGCTCTGGCCATACCCGAAATTCGCTTGGCGTACGACCACGGCCATGTCATCGTCAAGGGAATGCATTCCATCCCTCGCAATGCGTGGATGCGTCCTTGCGCGGTTTGCGCGAAAATGGCAGGAGCTGTCATTGAGTGCTGTGATAAGAAATGCCATGAGGGAGTGCATCCCTCTTGCGCTCACATCTCCAGCAGTAAGCGGCCTAGTGGCTCTACGCCTCAAGCTATACTCGTCGCGGTGCCACCAGCTAGAAGGGACCCCGCCAACACTGCGCCCAAGGTGCTGAGCCTGACAGCAAGCTGCCCCAAGCACCCTGTCCCTGAAGATGGGCCACACGCCGCCTTTGGCTCAAGAGATGGTGACGGAGATCCAATTGCCGTGGCTGTTGTCGCCTCAAAGCTGATCCCAGTGTCCTTGCCAGGCGCAAAGTCTCTGCTGCAAACCTCGCTGGAAAAGTCTTACGGCCCAATGCTGACAAAGGCCCACAAGCCCCCGTCACTCGCAGTACTAGCTCCGCCCTCCACCGCTGTAGACTCCTCAAGCGCTGGTTTTGGCGTACCTCAGAATGGACACGTAGCTGCGCCTTGTAAGCCCGCAAATGGCAGCCTGTGGTCCAAGCCATCAGATAACCCCGTGTGTCGTCGGTGCTCAAGCGAATTCTCGCCTATTTGGTGGCCCACCTCACCCGGAATCGACGTCAGCTCACCTACTGGTAGCCGTAAGCGTTCCCAAGGGCCCAATGTCCAGTGCCATCGGTGCTACACAACCGCCAACACGTCCAGCGAGGCAGCGCGCCAGCCTCGCGGCTGAGCGGCTCGAATCTGTAGAGCGAATACACACTCCTTGCTATTACCCACCTAACTGCACATTCCATATGGCTAATATTAGAAGTGCACCACTGTCAATATATTTAATTGAAGCCCAAACTGCTCACTCTTCAAGCCCCAGGCGCTGCGCCTTGAAGCGAGACATCTTTGGCTTTGTTGGCTGCTGAGTCTCGGGCTCGCTACTCTGCACAGTAGCAGGTGTCCGCGGCGGCTGTCTTGGTTCGTGGATAACTTCGGGCGGCCGCAGACCCACGCTTCCAAGGCTGAGGGACGAGGGGTCTTCAGGCAGCTCAATCCTTTCATAGCCGTCGGCATCCACACTGTCCACATTGTCATCGTCCTTTGGGGCTTTGCTTTCGATCAAGGTAACGCCGGGAGTAGTGGCCAAAATGCGCTCAGCGACCTCAGCAGCCTCATCCAAGTTCCCAGACACCAGCTTAGCAAGTCGCATGCGGTTGTAAGTTTGAGCAATCTCGCGTGCATGCATGTCCTCGTCAACAATATCCTGGTTAGTGTCACTAGGCACAGCAGACCGCTCAACAACGGCGCTCTTCAACGGCTGCTGAGCATTGGGCGTCTTTGGTTTGGCAGACGAGCTAGAGCCGGCATTATCCCAGGACCTGACAACGGATTTTGGCACATTGGGCTTGAATTTTCCAACAACGGGAGCCGCAGACCCTGGCTTGCTGGAAGAGGCGGTGGTGTCGTCAATGACCGCAATCTTGGGCGCCGCCTTGACTTTATCTTGGCCCGACATGCCGATCGTGCTTAGAAGGTTGGCGACCCTGGAGACATCCTCGTCGACATTGCCATCGTCCAACAGGTCTTGGCTTGGCTGGGTGTAAGCCACTGCGGTCAAATTGAAACTCACTGACTTGGATGCCCTCTTCCCAGCGCCCACAGCCTCACCTGCCTTTTGGTTTTTGAAAAGCGATAAAGACGTCGATTTCTTAAGAATGCCCTTATGGCCACCGTCTACGCGAGGCAAAGGACTGGACGACACTGGGTTACGATACCTCTCAACAACATTGAGTTTAGCATTGCCACCAATGTCATTATAGTATTCGTCGTCGCTAAGGCGCCGTTGGGATTGGCGGTGCTGCCTTGACGGATGATCATTGTAGTCGTCTTCATCATCGTCTTGGGCAGCGTTGGCGCGATCCTCGTCAGAAAACGCATCCCCATCTTCATCCCCATCTTCATCCTCATCGCTGCTGTTCCGCTCATCGTCGCTGGCGCCCTCATCAAGGCCCTCGTCATCTGAATCAAACTGGCCAAGCAAATCCATGATACGCTGCTCCTCAGCGCCAAGCGCCAGCTTGCCCTTAGATGAGGCACCCGAAGACGACAGTGACTGAATGACGCGAGAGCGCTTAGCCTCGAGTGCTTCTTTTTCGCTCTTCGTCATCCTATCCGCACTAGCTCGGCTTTGCGGTTCGTAGAAATCCGGAACTTGTTCAGCGTCAAGCTCTTCCTTGATATCCACAATCTCCTCGCCATCTTCATTAAACATGGTCTTTTCAACTTGCTCTTTCTCATCCTCAAAGATCTCAGGAACGAGTTTCTTTCGTTCCCCAAGCGCTTTCAAATTCCGTCGACAGTCCCGAATCTTTTCGTCTACGTAGTCTTCTCGGCGCTTGGCTATACCCGCCGCTTGCTTGGCTGATCTTTCTGTGAACCAATTATCGCCTAACGAAACCAGAATCTCGTTCGTGTGTATCAGTTTCCCAGGGAAGAAAGCCAAAGGACCAACTGGAACCATGGCGTCGTATTCTATCTCATCTGGAAGCTCAAGTAAGGTCGTCTGGAGGTTGTGGTACTCGGTTTTGTACTCTAGGTACTGATTTAAGGCAGTCTGGATAGACGATACATCGTGGTCAAAGTGCTTCTGGTAGATATCGCCGCTGCCCTGTTGTTGGTCGGCGAGGTTGCCTTTAAGTGTGCTCATTTTATAAAACCCTGGCCAAGCAGCAGTGTAAATTGAATATTGAAATTGAAAAAGAAAGGATAGTTTGGATTAGAGCACGAATCAGAAGAAAAGAAAGTAGAGATCTTTTCTTCTGGGTAATGTTTGTGATGTCTAGGTACCACACGCAGACGATCAACCAAAATTTTTCTGAAAGATCAAACTGTCCAGTATGCAGTGCGCTGACTCTTTTTGATTCATCATTCTGCACTTCAAGTATTCACATCTCGATGATTTATCCAAATACCTGCCAAGATATCGACACAAAGCCAGGCCCTTCCACGAGCCGGAATCAATGTGTTCAATGGCTTTGTGGAGAGGAGGTGAAACACATGGGGGCACACATTTTTTTTGGCAGCTTGCCTCCGCAGCTTCTCT
>JANBSU010000172.1:0-21924 GCA_027578835.1 Coemansia sp. RSA 2050 | reverse complement strand
AGGGCCTCCACGCGGCTCACCCTGGAAACCTGGTAGAGATACCTCCCCTCTGCGAACGTCTTATTTAGGGAAAAAAAGTGTCTCCTGACCCGAATTAATTCTTATACCCTCCAGGTGGGAGGTTTCGCGGATCTTGTCTTGGCCAGTGCTAGGAAAGACACAGGCTAGTCGTCCCTGGCCCCAGTTCATTGAATTGGGGCTGGCTGGAATATGACTTTGGCAACAATTGATTCCATGTTGCTATTTAGGTTTCCCCATGCGGGTGGGGGGACTATAATTATAAGAATACACCATTAGTCGACGCCAA
The DNA here is from genome assembly GCA_027578835.1 of Coemansia sp. RSA 2050. NCBI lineage: Eukaryota > Fungi > Kickxellomycota > Kickxellomycetes > Kickxellales > Kickxellaceae > Coemansia > Coemansia sp. RSA 2050. Next base: position 21,617 of record JANBSU010000172.1, on the reverse strand, counting down.
GCAGTATGCCAGGGGCTAGTGCCCCATCCGCCAGATCTCTTGGGTTTTTTAGTGGAATGAACCACACTACCAGTACAGTGTCTTGCTGTGCTGGTGTCGGTCCCCTGAGTGCTGATGCACTCAGCTTCTTGTTACGTGACAATTGTTACGTGGCAAGAGAGTGAAAGGGCTTTTTGCCTATAAACTGGGAAGCGATTTTTTACCCAGGATGTTAGCAGCAAACGTGCTAACGACGCTAATCGATCAAGGAAACAGAGCAGCATAACAAACAGAACATCCTTTTTGCAACTCAGACATCGTTGGGTACGTTGGGTACAAAGCTGCTCTTTGTACGGCAGCAACAGCAAGTAATAGGGTCTCTTTCCTTAGGTTTTATTTTGGTATTTAGAAAACTAACAGCCTTGATGAATGCGGGATATGGACGGAGGACAATGGGCTCTACTCATTTGTTGACTTGTGTCCCAAGTGCAAGGGAATAAGCACGCCACCGCTAATGTCCTACGACTAAGTGGCCCGAGTGGCAAACACTTATCAGGGAATAAATATTGGGAGCCATAATTTACCAAAGGCACTGCAGTTTACACAGGCTTCTGGTGATTGGGGTGAATAATTTATCAGGCGGGGGGGCCCTATTTGTCATCCTTTTTTACTGGGTTTTGTTAATGGATTATCGGGATAGCGAGGGATATTTCCAAGACGATGTGCTGCGGGTACTGGGGCGGCCAACAGCGCTATCCGCTAGTGCGGTGCTGCCGGAGCTGTCTTACAGAGTCGGTGGAAGTAATTTTGTAGACTCCGAGGAAGAGGCTTTGGAGTCGGAGTCAGAGTCTGCGGCGGGCAGCGATACTACAGAGATATCGACGGTTGGCGCTGATGAGTGGGAGGAGGCTAGGCGCGTATTGTACTTGTCGTTGGTCGGCGTATTACTGCCAATGACGTTTCGGTATATCGGACGGCGATTGACGTTTTCGGTGTGGACAAAAATACTCACATCGTACTTCCAGAATCATTAAATCAAGATCATTGTTGTTGTGACTCATTGGATCGAAGTCTGGGCTTAGTCACAGACTCTGGTGTGTCATACTAACAGTAGCAAAGGAAATTTTTTTCTTGGGTACCTATTAAAACGCCAAAGAAAAACAAGAGAACGGGGGCAAGATAAACAAGACTTTATTATTATTATTTTTTTTTTCTCATAGACAAGCGATTCATTTTTATACCATGAGTTTGAATTCAGTTATGACGCCTGTTGCGTCAACCGCCGACCTAGCGGAAGTAAATTCGCGTGTATCGCGGTGGCAAGATCGGCTACGCAGCCCAACGGAGCTCCAGCTGCCCACGGACTATCCGCGGCCGATACCGCTCAAGGTAGTGGAGGCCATGGAGACGTTCGAGCTCAGCGCGGCGTCCAGCCTCTCTGTCCTGCAGCTCTCCCTCCACCTGCAGCAGCAGCACGCGGCGGACAACACGGCAAGCCCGTTCACGGTGCTGCTGGCGGCGTTCGCCGTGCTCCTGCACCGGTACACAGCGGAGGAGGACATTGTGGTGGGCAGCTCCAGCGAGTCGCTCAACCCGCTGGTCCTGCGGCTGGCGGTGAGGGCGGAGGACAGCTTCCTGGACGTGCTGCAGATGGCGCAGCAGGTGTCCCGGGAGGCGGCGGCCGACGAGGTGCCGTTTGCGGCGCTCATGTCGGCGTACCGGGCGGACGGCGGCGAGGCCGACGCGTCGGCGGCGCCGTCCCTGTTCCGCGTGCGCTTCTTCAACCAGACCGATGCGGACGAGGCCACGCTGCGGAGGACCACCACGCAGACGACGGACTTTACGGTGCTTGTCAGGCAGCGGTCCACGGGGTCGCTGCGGCAGCTGCACCCGACGATCGAGCTGCAGATCGTCTACAACCAGGTGCTGTTCACCGCGCAGCGCATGGCGCACATGGTGGCGCAGCTGCAGATGGTGCTGGCGGCGGCCGGCGAGACGCTGGGCAGGGCGCAGGCCGGCCGGCACGTGCCCGCGGAGCTGCAGGTGGGGCGGATGAGCATCGCGTCGGCCCTGGACCTGGCGGCGGTCCCCGACCCCCGCGCGGGCCTGGCGTGGGGCGAGTTCCCCGGCAGCATCACCAGCATCTTTGCCCGCGGCGCGCTGGCGTTCCCCGAGCGCCGCTTTGTCGTCGAGAGCGTGCTGCGCGGCGGCGTGCCCGTGGCCAGGGCGTTCACCTATGGGCAGATGCTGCGCGCGGCGCGCGTGCTGAGCCGTGCGCTGAGGGACGGCGGCGTGGCGAGGGAGGACGTGGTGGTCGTCTATGCCTACCGCGGCGTGGACCTCGTTGTGGCCATCCTGGGCGTGCTGATGGCCGGCGCCACCTACTCGGTCGTCGACCCGGCCTACCCCGCCGCCCGCCAGAACGTGTACCTGGGCGTGGCGCAGCCCCGCGGCCTCGTCGTCCTCGAGCACGCCGGCGCGCTGGCCGACGAGGTGCAGGCGTATGTGGACAGCGAGCTGCACGTCGTGTGCACCGTGGCCGGCATGGAGCTGCGCGACGACGGCGAGCTGGTCGGCGCCGGCGACGCCGTGGCACGGGCCACGCGGGCCGTGGACGCGGCCGAGGCCGGCGACGACGACGTCGTGGAGGTGGGCCCCGACTCGGTTGGCACCCTGTCGTTTACCAGCGGGAGCACGGGCATACCAAAGGGCGTGCGCGGGCGCCACTTTTCGCTCACCCACTTCTACCCCTGGATGGGGGCCGAGTTTGGGCTTGGGCCCAGCGCGCGCTTCACCATGCTGTCGGGCATTGCGCACGACCCGATCCAGCGCGACGTGTTTACGCCCGTGTTCTTTGGCGCCGAGCTCCACATCCCCACCGCCGAGGACATTGGCGTCCCGGGCCAGCTGGCCCAGTGGATGGCCGACCACGAGATCACCGTCACGCACCTGACCCCCGCCATGGGCCAGCTCCTGTCTGCCAACGCCACCAGCCAGATACCCTCGCTGCGGAACGCCTTTTTCGTCGGCGACCTCCTCACCAAGCGCGACTGCCACCGCCTGCAGTCGCTGGCCGCCAACTGCCGCATAGTCAACATGTACGGCACGACGGAGACCCAGCGCGCAGTGTCCTACTGCGCCATTCCGCCGCACGCGGTCAACGCTTCCTTCCTGGCCACGGCAAAGGACGTCATCCCTGCTGGTCGCGGCATGAAGGACGTGCAGCTGCTCGTTGTCAATCGCCATGGCTCCGGCGGCATGTGTGCCGTGGGCGAGGTTGGCGAGATCTATGTGCGCAGCGGGGGGCTCGCCGAGGGGTACTTGCGGCTGCCGGAGGCCACCGCTGAAAAGTTCGTCGACAACTGGCTGGCCCCCGCCCCATTGGCGGCCGCCGAGCCCAGCGATCTGCCCTACTATAAGGGCGCTAGGGACCGCATGTACCGGACCGGCGATCTGGGCAGGTACCGGGCGGACGGCGACGTCGAGTGTATTGGCCGGATAGATGACCAGGTGAAGATCCGCGGCTTCCGAATTGAGCTGGGCGAGATCAACAACATGCTGTCCATGCACCCGAGGATCCGCGCCAACGTCACTCTGGTGCGTCGCGACAAGTACGAGGAAAAAACCCTGGTTGCGTACATCGTGCCCAGCGAGGAGGAGCAGAGGACGGAGGACCCCGGCCGCCAGCTGCTGATCGCTAGCGTGCGCGAGTACTTGCGCCAGAAGCTGCCTGCCTATGCCGTGCCCTCGGTGTTCGTGCCGCTGCGCCGCCTGCCGCTTACGCCCAACGGCAAGGTCGACAAGGCTGCGCTGCCGTTCCCTGACACCCCGGCGCCGCCGCTGCTGCAGCAGGCCGCGGGCGGGTCGCCGACGGAGAGGGCGCTGGCGGCCGTGTGGGCCGATGTTCTGGGCTTGGGCCACCCGCCTGCGCCAGAGTCCAACTTCTTTGATGTCGGCGGCCACTCGGTGGCTGCCACTCGCATGGTGTTCAGGGTCAGGACGGACTTTGCCGTTGATGCGCCGCTGGGCCTGGTCTTCCGCTGCCCCGTGCTGCGCGACATGGCCGCTGCCATCGACGCTCTGCGTGGCGAGCTGCAGCTGACCGAGACCCCCGCCGTGGAGGCCGAGGAGACGTCGGAGTATGCGGCCGATCTGGCTGAGCTCATTGCCATGCTGCCGGAGCCGCCTACGGAGATCCCATCGGCGGCGGTGCCCGAGGATGCTACGTACCTGCTGACTGGTGCTACGGGCTTTTTGGGCGCGTTTGTCCTGGACTCCCTGCTGCGCCGCCATCCGCGGGCATCGGTTGTGTGCCTGGTGAGGGCTGCCGACTCGGCGGCTGCCATGCAGCGAGTGCGCCAGGCCGCCGTGGCCAACCTCGTGTGGACCGACGAGTGGGCCCACCGCGTCAGCGCTGTGACCGGCGATCTGGCTCAGCCGAGACTGGGGCTCAGCGAGGAGGACTGGGGGCTGTGTGCGGGGTCCGTTGACGTTATTGTGCATAACGGCGCGCTTGTTCATTGGGTGTACCCGTACGCCAGGCTGCGTGCTGCCAATGTCCTGAGCACCTTGGAGGCCGTGAAGCTGGCCACCGAGGGGCGGCTTAAGCGCCTGGTGTTTGTGTCCAGCACTTCGGCGCTGGATACCGACCACTACGTGCAGCTCGGATGTGTTGGCGAGAGCGACGATCTCGAGGGCTCGCGGACGGGACTCATGTCGGGCTATGGGCAGTCAAAGTGGGTGGCCGAGCGCCTGCTCATGCATGCGCGCCACTGCGGCTGGCCTGTGGCTATCGTGAGACCCGGCTATGTGCTGGGTGACTCCAGGTCGGGCGCTACAAACGCCGATGACTTTTTGTGGCGCCTGGCCAAGGGCTGCGCGCAGCTACAGCTGTCGCCAGTGATGGCCAATCCGGTTAACGTGTGTCCTGTGGATTATGTGGCCGATGTGGTGACCTTTGCTGCTTCTCAAGCGAGCGCGCTCGATCATATGGTGTACCATGTGTTTAACCGTGGAGGGTTCAGGTTCCATGATATCTTTGATCTCATGCGTGCCTATGGCTATCCCATGGTTGATGCGGAGTATATGCGCTGGAGGAGCGTGCTTATGGAGAGCACCCTGGATGACCGCGATTCGGCTCTCTACCCGCTGCTGCACTTTGTCTTGGACGATCTGCCCACCTCCACCAAGAGCCCCGACCTCGATGACAAGCACACGAGGGGCCTGCTGGAGGGCTCGGGCATCGTGTGCCCTGACATCAAGGACCTCTTCGGCCTCTACCTGGCCTATTTGGTCGAGGCTGGCTTCCTGGATAGACCCAGTGGCCCTGCCACGCGGACACTGCCCACACTCGATGTCGAGGTGCAGGGTCTGGTAACAAGAACTAGCAACAACTAATTGATATATTCAGAGAAAGAAATAGACTTAATGGGATTCGTGCTTTTTGCGCATGCGCTCGGCGATTAGCTCCTTTTGGATCTCCTGGCGCCGCTTCATCGTGCGTAGCTGGATGAAATACGTCGCCCAGGTTTCAGGACAATTCTCGTACATTGCCTTGCGTAGGTCTTCGCACTCCCCGCTACCCTCCTTTTCCGCATCCACTATGTTGTTTTTGTTGAGACACGCAATGTATATATCCCGCTTGCTGTGGCATAATTGCCGCTCCTCGCGACTGGGAATCGGGTGTCCATCACTACTCATTGTATAGAAATAATAATAAATTCGACAGTCAAGAGAAAAAAAAACTTATAATTTCATTATCTACAGTAATCACTCCCCATTGATCAAGCTCTACGCGTACTAATTGGATGGATGGATGGATGGGGGTGGGAACTGCGCACGACGCGTTTTGTTTTTTTTCTTGTCTTTCTTACGCGTCCTTTTTTTTTTTTTTGTCACATTTTTTTTCCATACATCATGGGTATCTCTGGTCTCTTACCTTTACTACGCGAGGCACAGCGCTCCGGCCATGTTAAAGAGTTTTCCGGGCAGACCGTTGGTGTAGATTCCTATATCTGGCTCTACAAAGGCGCATTCTCGTGTGCCTCTGATCTAGCCCTAAACATTCCAACCACCAAGTACATTGCATTCTTTCTTGCCCGCGCCCACATGCTCCGACACTATGGCATCGACCCCCTCTTTGTATTCGACGGCGGCCCGCTTCCCTCCAAGCTACACACTGAGCTGGAGCGCCAGCGCAGTCGCCAGGAGCGCCGCCAAGCCGCCATCAAACTGTGGAGCCAGTCCAAGCGCAAACAAGCCTACGAGCTGTTTCAGCGTTGTGTGGAAGTCACACCAGCGATGGCAAAGACGGTGATAGAGGAGCTCAGGAAGGAGGGGTTCCGCTGTTTGGTGGCCCCCTATGAGGCTGATGCGCAGCTGGCGTATTTGGAGGCGCAGGGCGTTATTACTGCGGCTATTTCGGAGGACTCTGATCTCATAGTGTTTGGGTGCCGGAACATCATATTTAAGCTGGACCAGTATGGAGAGGCAACCATTTTTGATCGCCAGAGGATGATGGACGCACGCGCTGTGGATATCAGGGGCTGGAGTTGTGAGCAGGTCCGCAGGATGTGTATTTTGTCCGGCTGCGATTACCTACCATCCGTACCGGGCGTCGGTCTCAAGAAGGCCCATAGGTATGTGGCTAGATCCCAGGATCTGGGTACTGCCGTCCAGCTGATGAGGGCTGATAAGCTGCCAGTGCCCTTGGGATATGAGACGGAGGTCGAGAGGGCCGAGCTTACGTTTAGGTATCAGAGAGTCTATGACCCAAAGGAAAAGTGCCTGGCATTTGTGTCGCCTCTGGGCCCCGATGCCCCTAGTATCGAGGAGATGCCGTTTATTGGCGTACAGCTGGAGCCACACGTGGCCCACGGAATAGCGATGGCTAGGCTTGATCCCTTTACGTACTTGCCCTTTGATGCTGTGGTTGCCGAGGCACCACCCATCAAGGAGCCCGTGAAGGTGGTAGCCGCGGCATCGGCGAAGAAGGCTGCACCGGTGGCGAGAGCGAGAAGTCTGCAGAGCTTCTGGGGAGTGCCTAAAAACAACCAGAGCTGCCGAGTGCCTGCCGCACAGCCTCCAGCAGAGCCCGCTGTTGCTGTTGTTGCTGCTGTTACCGCTGTTGCCGTGCCGGTGGAGCCGGTTGAGAATGAGGTCAATGTTAGGTTCCGCAACAGCGACCAGCACGGAGAGCTTGTGTCTACCACACAGAAGAGCCGCTTCTTCAGTAAGCCTCCGGTCTCCGCAGACAGCGCCGTGGATCAGTCGGTTGAGCCAACGCTGGTCGCTGATCTGTCGGCTGAGCAAACGCAAGCTGCTGACCTGTTGGCTGAGCAAACGCAAGTCACCGATGCCCCAGCGCCGTCTACCACACAGCCCATGTCGCAGTGCGAAACCGTCGTGGATGACTCTATTATCGAATCATCGATACCCACACCGCCCCGACTGCTTAGAAGCGGGTCCTCGCGCCATCCACCAACCGATGACGCTCGTGCTATCTCGCTATTCGGTCAGTTCATGAACAAGAAGGACATTCCGGAATACGCCAAACACCCAGAATACAAAAAAGGTACAAAGCATCACATGCACTCCAGCTTTATTTCAAAACCTAGTCTAAACTCCCATGTTCTCTTTGTAGCCTCAGCGCGCAGTGGAGCGACTCGCATCGCCGCTAAGTCAATGTCAACCGGACTGCGTACGCCCATCACCCAGATGATTAGGCGAATTTCGACCGACAGACTGCCTCTACAGCCCCTGGATGACAATATGCAAGGTGACTGTGTTCTGGATTCGTCGCCCTCCGCCAAACGCAAGAAGACCGGGGGAATCATAGATGAGGTTAAAAAGTTCAGATACCATGCTAGTTCTCCGTCTCTCGCCGCCCTGGTTGACGATGATATCATCGATAGCAGCGCAAGCGACGCCGAAAACAGAGCCATCTCTATTTAGCCCTCCCCGCTTTTAACGAATTAAACACCCGCGTACGAGTAAAAAAGTGCTTTTAATATAGGAGACCAAAGATGTGGCTATAGGAAAGACAAACATAAAAAAGAGACTTGTATTTAGGCGGTAGCGGGCTTCTCGGCGTCCTGCATGTAGCTGTCGAGGTCGGCGTCCAGATCCTCCTTGGACATCGGACTGCGCTTATCCGAGTCGTTGCGGCGACCACGGCCACGGCGGTTGCCGCGGCCACCACTGGCGTTGCCGCCACTGGCATTGCTACTGGCATTGCTGCCAGCATTGTTGCTGGGCCGGTTGCCACCAGCACTGTTGTTGCTGTTGCCAGCCCCACTGCGGCGGCCACGGGTGGTGTTTGCAGGAGCCGGCTGCATCACGGGGGCGGGCATCATGGCGGGCATCAGCATGCCACCAGCAGCCATAGGGTTGAAGGCAATCTCGATCCTCATGGGACGGCCATCGAGGGTAACGCCATGGTACTTCTCCACAGCCAGCGAAGCATGAGCCGCGTTCCTGAACTGCACCTCGCCCGTGCCCTTGGACTTGCCGTTAGGCCCGTAGTTAAGCGTAGCCGATCTGACCGGGCCAACCTGCCCAAAGAGCGCGCGGATGTCGGCCTCCGACACCGCGTAGTCCAAGTTGCTGATATGGATCCGGCCGCTCGAAGCGCCCTGTTGCTGTTGCTGCTGCTGCTGAGCGGCAGCCATAAAGGCAGCAGGGTTGAACATAATCGCCTGCTGCTGCTTAGTCATACCGCCGCCAGCGTTGCTAGTCGTGCGCTTCTGCACACCACCGCCGTCGCGACGCGGATAGGGCGAGTTGCGGTTAGGCGAATCGCGCTTGTTGTTCTGGCGACCGCCGCGACGACCACTGCGACGAGGAGTCTCGCCGATGATATCGTCAAGGGACTTGTCGAGGTTCGTAGACATGATGGGGTTCTAAGATCAAGCGAGTGCTATGAAACCAATAAAAAAATAGAAACGCAAACAGGCCGAGTAAAAGCCGCGAACGAAATAAAAATACCGTATCGTGGTCGTCGGGCAAGTGAGCAAGTTGACGGAGCTGTCGGTTAGTGCACAGGGTTAATACAAATCAGCACAGGAGATACCTAAAACACACAAACGTCTTGAGAATGAAGCGCGTCCAAATTCTTTCTTTTGCGAAATAGCAAAAAAAAATCTCGGGGATCTCATCGACAGCGAAAGCAAACCGAACACACAATGCAGGTCGGAAATAAGGAAACCGCGCGCACACCAGCTCTTCCCCCTTTCCCACTCTGCAAACAAGGTTTCCCAGACGCCTCATGGCCAATAGAAAACGGATAGCTGCGGCCGCCACATCCTCCTCAAGCTGCGGCCATCGCTCTCCCCCTCCAGCTAGTGGCATTGACCCAATCGCACACAAAAGGCACTCGAGGCTTGTGTCTCGCGTAAGCCACACCCGGGGGGTCGAAGCCAACTATCCGCCCATCTACTCCGGCCAGCCAGCCAAGCTCCTCGAGCGCCGCAGGAGCCGGTCTCTCCTTCAGCTCAGCCCAGCTAACAGTCACACCTTGCTGCCCGCCATGAAGACAATGAAAGCCGGCGCTCTAGAGGAGCTCGCTCAGCGCACGCCCAAAAGCGTTACCCATGAGATAGAAGGTGCCTTAGAAAGGCGGCGGGAAGAGCAGCGTGTTCATCGACGAAGTAGGGATAATCCAACGAGAGGACCAAGCATCCATAAAAGCAGGAGCAAAGAAGCAGGAAATGTACCTTTTAAAAAAAGATTGAGGAGGATAGTGAGAATGTCAAACAAGACAGATTGAAACAGAAAAAAAAAAGATACAGAAAAAAGAGTGGGGCAGCTGGGTAAAAGAGAAAAATGCTTTTTTGGCGAGAAAAGTAGAGAAGAAAGAGATGGAGCAAACCTCTTTGGCACGCGCAACCTCTTTCCATAAAAAAAAATCAGCCAAAAATGCGGCAGCTCGCCCCGTGCGCTGATTGGCTGCGCGGATTGCGCTTTACAAGTTCCGTCCTGTCTTTGGCCAAGGTATATTCTTTTTCTCCAGAGCTTGAAATTTCAACCATCAATTATGAGCAAAGCTTTGGACCGCGCCCTGGAAGACATCATCGATGGCGGCAACAGGGACAGTAGCCGCCCGGTCGGTCGCTCGAGGCAACGCGTTGAGCACCGGCGCAGCTCGCCCTACTTGCGCAATGTAACTATCACGCGTAACTCCATGGCACTTGAGGGGCTTTGATCATGCTGACATTCCACTTTTGCCTCTTCTATCACAACTAGAACAATGGACACCGACAGCAGCCACAGCAGGCTGATGCTCGGGACCTCATTCGGACCAGGAACTCCAGCGGCGTGCATGACAAGTGGTCCCACGATATGTATGAGCGCCCGAGCAATATCAACGACCGTCTAGGCAGCGCTCCCAGGCACACGGCTTCTGGTGGTAAATCTGCTATCAAAACCATTAACCTGCGCTTGGGACTTGGCGATAAGACAGTTGCGGCTGCAGATCCTGTTCGCGGCATCTCTATTGCGGGGCTCAGCCGTGATACAACGCCATACGACGAGTTCCGGGTGGTTTGGGTCAGTGGCGTGCCTACAGGCCTCACTCAAGAGAAGATCGAGAGCGTGTTTGGCGATGTTGGCCGTATCGACGCAGTTCGCATGGCTATTGACGGCTCTGGCCGTTTTACTGGGAAGGTAGAGATCGTTTACCGTCTCGCCGAGGACGCACGTAGTGCCATTCAGGTGTTTGACGGAGAGCTGCTCTATGGGACCGATGCGAACTCCCGGTTAGAGAAAATGAGCATCACATATTCGAGCATCACCAACGCAGACTACATTGATGCCCTAAAGTATGAGCGGCGGAGTGAAGATCATCGCCGCCATGGCCCAGCCTCCTACCGCGGCAACGACAGGAATCAGCGCGGTGGTCGCAGCCGTCAAACCAACAACGATGACAGACCAGCCACCACTAGTGACCAGCTTGACGCTGAACTGGAGGCTTATATGAGCCGCGACTAGGGTGCTGCCAAGCCCGACTCGCAAGACAACTAGAACCTTCACTCTTTTTTACATTGGTCATCACGTGAAAAGCAAGCCTCACAAAACAGGTTAAGGCAGGCGCGTTCAACCTCGTGCGTTTCTTAACAGCTGTCGCCTTTTTCTACAGCTTTTAATTTTTTTGCCTTTCACGCAAGTAATGCCAAATCAAAGAGGCAAATCGTCTGCTGGTCGGCGAAGCACAGCAGCGGCAGCAGGAGCAGCATCAAAACCCAAGGCGAAGCTTGAGCCGCTTCCCGAAATCCCAGACGCTCACAATTCAAACGCAGAAACGCCAACCACATCGTCACCAGCAGGTTCGCATTCGAGCAGTCGCAAAGCAAAGTCCGAGGCAAATACCAGCTACCGGGACGACGGGGCTATGCAGGCTGGCAGTTCTCTCACTGATGCGTCTAATCGGACACACACTGCGCAGTCTGACCGCCGCCGCCCATCGGCAGTAGTTGAAGCAGACAGCGTTAGCAGCACACCGTTGCAAACGCAGGCCCAGCGCCCTCGCAGCCGCACCGCCTCGCCATGGCGAGGGAAGGCTCGCCCCTCGGGGAACATCTTCTCTCGCCCAAAGGCCAGTGCTAACCGCCAGAGCGCCATGGGGGCCCAGCTGGCCTTGCAGAGCGATGTCGGTAGTCCGCATGACCCCAATTCAGCCATAGTGGGTGCAAGCGATACCTCTATGGTCAACAGCGGAATCAGCTCAGCTGGGTTGGTGCTGGAGCGCTCCAGCACCATTGCTGGAGATAGGCCGGATCAGCACCCTGCGCATCGCCGTCGCGGGCTTACCATGGATCCCGACCACTACGGAGGGCGGCAGATAAGCACTAGCACCGGCACTGAGTCTGGCGAGATGCTGGAAAGCCCTGCTGCACAGCAGTCCGTGCCAGGCTCGCATTTCCACATCTCTCGCAACAACACAGCACTTGCTGCCCGCACTGACAAACGAATGGCGCAGGTAGGGAATCTGGCTAAAATATCCAAAACCACCAGTGGGTCGTCCAACAGCACCGTGACTACAGTTGAAATAGATGTCAGTGCCTCGTCGACTCACTCCTACGAGCTGTCAGAAGCTGTGCCCCGTGGTCAGCTGGCAAAGATGCTCTACAACGATCCTCGAGAACCTGGGGTTGGCGGTGCTGATCTGCCTCCTTTGGATACACCTGCTCTCAACACCTCTGTAAGAGGCAGCACTGGTGCATCGGGCCTGTCTTCAGCTGGAATCCTTGGGCGTACTAAGCGCGGAGGCAGCGGGGGCGACTCGCGGCTGGGCGACTATAAGGGCGCCCTGATGCGGCCACCGACCATGGACATTTTCGGCACGCGCTCGCGTAACAACGTTGGCGATCTGCAAGCGTCTAGCGGCGGGGCATATGATGACCCAGATTTGCGCGGTGGTGTAGCTCACAGCGGACCTGTTGAGAGCTCTGGTGCGTTTATGTCATCTAGCGCCGAGAAAACCATGCCGCATGCGCGCCACGCCCAACCCATGCGGGGTGGCCTCAGCTCTGGCGATGACATTATGGAGGACACACGAAGCACAGTCACTTTTAGTCATGCACCTTCTAGCAAGGACGCAATTTCTGGCGGTGGCCAGCAGCCTAGGGCTGTCCCTTTGCAGGGTTTAGCGTCAAAGGGCGATTGGACGTACACCTCTCCTGGAGAGCGCTCCGGCACACATGGCACGACGGATGAGCTAGGCCATAGAGTGCCTCATCGCCCAGCAGCTTCACGGACTGTAAGAGGATCTGCTATCTCGCCGCAGTACGAGTATTCAGAGGCAAATGATACGCCAATGGCTATATCGTCGGATTCTAAGGCTAGTACAGCGCTGCACCAACGTCGCGAAAGTGGGCAGGTTGGACGGGCCCAGGTTGGCCCTGTGCATCAACACGGCCGAATCGACGGGATGCCTAGAATCTCTAGCGACATATCTACCCACCCGCCACTAGCCCGGAGCTCGGAGGCCTATGGCGGCAGTGGCTCTCGGCTGCCGTCTGGAACTGATCCGGCGATGTTTGACGGAGGAGATGGCGAGAAGTGGCAATCAAAGCTAGCTGCTAACGGATCCTTTGGCAACAACAGTAACAGGGGAAACCATGCAGTGCCTAGTAAGCCTCGTAATCCGTGGTCTTTAGCGCCATCGCGTGGCTGCAAAGAGATTCTAAGGTACCACTATCCTGAGGCATGGACGTCCTTAGCGATAGCGCCATACAACGAGCCGATGTGCGCGGCAGCTGGGACAGAGGGCCTGTACCTGTTGTCCATGGGTCCCGACAAGATTATGCTGCGGAGTGCCATTTCTAATGGCCGTAGGCGCTCGTCTCCACCACACTTTAACGATGTCGTCTGGCGGCCCTTGGACTATATTGTAACCGGGTCGAACATCGGCAAGGTCATGGTCTGGGATCCCAATCGCCGTGGCGATCAGACAGTGCATGCTTATGGCGGAGACATTGGCCGTACAGTCCAGCGCTTGGCAGTCAAGCCAAGCGACTCTAATTTTGTCTACGCAGCTTACAGCGAGGGACATATCTGCGGATGGGACTTTCGATCCGATAGCAGCACGCCTTCGCTGCGCATTACGGCGTCCATGGTTCCGCAAGATATTGACTGCAACCCCATCGACACCAATATGATAGCAGCCGTTACTCAGGAAGGGCGCTTGAGTGTGTGGGATATTCGCAAGCCGACACAGCCCCTGATTGGAGTTCCTGCCCATGGAGGGAAGCCAGCGTTGTGCATTTCATGGCACCCCACTGGCCGCTTCATCGGCACTGGTGGTAACGACAGTACTATCAGGATCTGGGACTTTAAGACTGCTTCTTACAAAAAGAATACCGCGACCCCGTTTTGCATTATTAAGACCATCTCCACCGCTCGCCGACTAAAGTGGCGCCCCGGCCATGACACGCAGATCAGCTCCAGTGCGAACGGCTCCGATCCGCGGTTCCAGGTCTGGGATATGCGTAACCCTAACCACAGCATGTGCTTTCACCAGAAGCATGATGACAGAGTCATGGGGTTTGCCTGGTACGACGAGAACACTGTGTGGACCGCCGGCCGCGAGAAAGTCATATTCCAATGCGACATTCGTAGGGACGCAATGTATACTGCAGGCCTGCTGGGCTACTCTGCAGTCGACATCAGTCCGTCCACTCATCTGACCGTGGCGACTGGAGTTTATAAGCCCGATATCTCATCAAGCAGCACGCCTGCGATACCCCGGCCTATTGCCGATTCTGCTTCTACGCAGCCAGCGAAGAAGCCCCCAACAAGTAGTGGCAGTAGTCGGAGCAAGGCGAAGCGCTTGGCCAGCGGAAGCGGCGACGGCGATAGTAGCGTGGTTGGGCCTACCGCGGCCGAAGAAGAAGAGTACCAAGATCTAGTGTACCTGTCGCGATTCCAGCCCAATTTGCCAGTGCCGTATGTCGATGAGCATCCGCTTGGACCCGAGCTCGGCGTGGAATCCAACGCCATACGTAGCCTGGCCAGGAGCTACCGCTACGACCCCAACAAGATCAAAGAGTGCTGCGAGCACAACTCAAAAGAAGCGAGAGCAATCGGTTTGGCGGAGATTGCCAAGTTTTGGCAGTTTCTATCGGTTGTCTTTGGCGACGCCTTGCCACTAAAGTCGAAGCGCAGACAGGCTAAAGCTGCAGCGGAAGCGACAGCAGCTTCTTTTATTAGCCCCAGCACGATACCCGAGACTCGGCTCGTGGAGCCAGCTGACACTGGCGCTCAAAGGCCCTTTTCCGTGGCTACTAGCCGGTCGAGCTCTGGCATGCTTGCGAGCAGGCCAGTGTCTGCCACCTATAACATCGACGATGCCAGCAACGATGCTGAGATGTTGGGGTATCCCGGCCTCAACGTGCGCTCAATGACTGCGCAAAACACGCCCCTTGGCTCGCTGGGGCAGCTTCAGATAACGCCGCTTCTGACGGGCTCTAAGAGTGCTGGAGATGAGTCAGCGGACTCTCAGTTCCAACCGCGCTCAGCTACACTGGGTATCAATGGAGATTCTGGGCGGCTTCAGCGAAGCCACTTGTCGCGGTCGCACTCCAATCTGCAGCACGCAATGGCGCCTTCTAAGTTCGGCTCGGTGCCATCGCCGAAACTGCGCTCGACTGCTCATTCGATGTCTATTCCGCCCAGCAACTTTGCCTCAGAGCCCACTACGCCAGCATACCGAGCAGGCGGTGCACGGCTACCTCGCAACAACACAACCGGCGCCAACCTTTCGCTGGTTGGTAGTGAGCGAATTGCTGAGGCGGAACAGGAGCCAGGTTCGAGCGATGTTGCTGAGACAAATGGCCGGGAAGCTCTGCTGACGGAGCTCTCCAAGCGGTTTTTCTTGCAAACCAGCGTAACGCCATCGACAGATCAGCTGGCTTCGGTTGTCTCGTTTCCTAGTCCGCCAATGCCGCTCGCTCCACCGCAAAACATATTGTCTGTTTTGACAAACCCCAGTTTTGCAAATGGCCTGCCAGAAGTCAGCAAAGGCCCACCACCGCCGCTGGTCAATGTCGCTCCACCACGGCATGTTACGAAGGCCGAGCTGCGGATGGCGGTCAGCTCTTGCGAGTATTACGTCGACCTGGGCGACGTGCAGACGGCGGTGACTGCGGCGCTTCTGCTGCGCAACTTCATTCGCCTGGATGAGTGGCAAGCTGTCGAGGAGTGGTTCCACGCCTACATTATGCAGCTCGATCTGTTCAAGGAGTATGCGGCAGCAACTGAGATTCTTTTGGCCTCCCCCTTTGCCAGCGTTCAGGACCCGATTACACTGCAAACCACGATGTGCGTGAACTGCAGTATCTGCGATAGCCAACTCGCGATGCTACCGCACTCTGGCCTATCCTGGTGCGCTGTGTGCCGAAGTATGGCCAACTCGTGCGTGGTCTGCGAGCTGCCAGTGCGAGGAGAGTTTATCTGGTGCCATGTTTGCGGCCACGGCGGCCATGCGGAGCATATCCGCAGCTGGTTCGTGGAGCTGAACCAAAGAAGCTGCCCGTCGGGATGCGGCCATGAGTGCCAGCCCTTGATAGTGAGCTATGCACCAAAGCCAGAAGACTGATGCGAATAAAATATTGGCACTAGCTAAACAAAAAGAAAATGGCTAAGCTCTGTTGTGCGGAGTGGCAGTGTTGTTTTCAAACGACCACTTTTGCAGTCCAGGCGGCAGTGGCGTGTCCTCGGGTATCTTGAACGGCGGGAAGGGCTTGAACGATTCAAGGCTGACGGGCTCATCGCCAGATTTTTCGCAGACAACACGGTCGTTCTTCAGCAGCTCCTCCACACGCGCATGCAAGCTCTCCCCGTCGACATTTTCGTACTGCGCCTTTTCCTTATTGTGCAATTTGAGCTTGGCGCGCCTCGACAGCTCCATCTGTTGTTCCGACCACGCACTCACATAAGCGGCATAGACCTCCCTAGCATGAGCCAGCTTAGCAACGATGCTGGTTCCCTGGCGCTCCGGGATATCCGGCTTTGGCAAGGGGGAGAGGTCGGGCATGGATCTCGTTGGATCCAGAAAGTTGTCTGCCACGCTAGCCAAGTACGCCAAGTTGGACTGCAAGCGCATCTGGTACATGATTAGGTGCGGGTCGTCCATGAGGCTTTTGTTCTGGTACTCTTGGCAGAGTCGGATTAGCTCAGAGTTGATGTTCAAGACCATCTGGATTATGCTGGTCTTTAGTCGCGGCAAATACGGGTGGCCCGGCTCATCGTCCGCTTGGTTGGTGCGCTTCTCGCGGTCGTTGCGCTTGGTGGGTCCTGTGCATTCTTCGCTGCCGCGTCTGTGGTTGGTGTGGTCGGCTTCGTTGTCGCCACTTTCGGACTGGTCGTCGTCGTCTAGGATTATGTCCATATCGCTATCTTTGGCGACATCGCTATTGTTGCTATCATCCATTTTAGAAAATGTGTTAATAATACAAAAAAAAAAAAAAAAAAAAAAAAGAATTAAATTACGAGTGGAGAGTGGAAGAGAAATACACACAAAACGCGATCCCATGTAAAAAAGATCAGTCTGTAAAAATTGAGGTTGCATGGCTCTGCTTAGCTCGTAAATTTTGTACTCAATTTCTTTCGCTCTTTACTCTGGAAAATGACCAACCCTATCGTGTTCTTTGATATTAAGATCGGCGGCAAGGACGCCGGCCGGATCAAAATGGAGCTCTATGCCAACATAGTGCCCAAAACAGCCGAGAACTTTCGACAACTGTGCACCGGCGAGTTCAAAGTCAACGGCGTACCGCAAGGATACAAGAACTGCTCTTTCCACCGCGTAATCCCCGGGTTTATGGCCCAAGGCGGCGACTTTGTCAAGGGCAATGGAACCGGTAGGGTTTCCATATATGGCGACAAATTCGAAGACGAGAACTTTAAGGAAAAACACACAGGCCCCGGGCTGCTCTCAATGGCAAACAGCGGGCCTAACTCTAATGGCTGCCAGTTCTTCTTGACGCTGGCTGAGGCGCCCTGGCTGGATGGCAAGCATGTTGTGTTTGGGAAGCTAGTCGATGGGTTGTTGACCCTGCGCAAGATCGAAAGCGTTCCATCTGGTCCCGAGAACAAACCTACGCTCCCTGTCGTCATCTCAGAATGTGGCGAGATGTAATGTCGTAATATATCACTTTGCTATTCAACCTGCTATTGCTCTTTGGTGAAACTGGCCGGCTGTGTTTGCCGTCGCTAGCGCAATGTCAAAGTCCTGCTCGCAGAGAACTTTGGTGCCGCGCTGAATAGCCGAGTAGCAGGCGCAGCGCACCAAAGACTTTATCTCGGCACCACTCATCTCTGTTCCAGCCAGCCGAGAAAGTAATTCGCTGGCATTCTCAATCGAAAGGTGCTGAGTCGCCCGAGCCAGAATATCCAGGCGGCTAGAGTAGTCAGGCCTCTGGATATGGATCATCTTATCCAGCCTACCTGATCGGAGAATCGACGAGTCCATCAAATGCGGGGCGTTAGTTGCTGCCAGTATCACTACGCTGGCGTCTTCCGGGATGTTGTCCATCTCCAAGAACAGCTGAGTAATGAGCTTTTTGCCTACTTCGCCAGACTGCTCACGACTGCCAAATATGGCCTCGATCTCGTCCAGGAACACGATGCTTGGGCTGCGGGCGGCGTTCTCGAAAATAGCTGCCAGTGCCTTTTCTGACTCTCCTACCTCGCCCTTTACCAGGTCGGGAATTGCAACTGATATGAAATTTACCGATACTTCTGTCGCTGCCGCTCGTGCTAGCATGGTTTTTCCTGTACCTGGCGGTCCATGGAGCAAGACCCCTCGCGGCGGTTTTATCCCTAGCCTGACAAACTCGTCGCGATATAAGAGCGGCCATACAATGGTCTCCTTTAGCTCTTCTATGACTGCATCTAGCCCACCAATGTCCTGCCAGCGTACGCTAGTCGTTGGAGGTTTCCCTATTGCTGAATCATTAGAGCTCGTAGTATTGGTGCCGCGATTCAGAGTGTGTCGTGGCTGTAGTTGGTCGGCAATGTGAGCAAACAGCTCGGCAACTGTCATTCCGGTGGCGAGATTGGTGACATCTTCGATCATTGCGGGAGTTGCCTTGTTGCCGGCATACCAGCGACACAGCTGCTGTCGCTCGTGTTTCCCAGGCGGCAATAAGCAAACATGGTCATCACAGAAAAGTCGCAGCGACGCGGGTACTCGCTGCGGATACCGAGTTGTCATGACAACTAGACACAGAGGTAAACTCTTTACATGCTCAACAAACTCCTCCACAACCCTACCATACAACCCGCAGAATAGCTCAATGTCTACCAGCCAAACTAGGGACGCCCGAAGGGCGGGTATTCTGGCTATAATTTGCCGGAGCTCGTTGTGCTGGTTGCCCGCTGCCATTACGCGACCCAAATGTATTTTGACGAGGTTGCAGTCAAAGCATTCTGCTAGTTCGGTCACCAGCAACGACTTTCCAAGACCCGTTCTCCCCGAGAGCATCACGCTATGTATCCTAAGTGACTGGGGTAGAGCTTTGGCTAGCTTGCCACTAAATATTTGTAGTACACGCTTGCCTGCATCGCCAAAGCCATCAACGAATTTGAAGAGCTGTTCATCGATTTTACTGCCACGGTTCATTTGAATATTAACAAAGTATTATGAATTTGTGTAGAGCTTCCAATATTGGCCCAAAACTGTGCAATGCGTAGTCGACTTGCCTCTGGACAATAGGTTAGGGGATGGGTGTCTGATGATCCAATTTGGCAACTAAGGTTGTGTGTATTGGTGGTTCAAGTGCTTTTCACAAAAACTAAAACTGATAGGTGTCTTCCTACAAGCCATTTTATTCGTCAGCCACGGGATATTTTTGGAAACTGGAAAAATCAAACCATTGCTCAATGTTAAAGTATGATTTTTCATTCCTTATGTTGGATAGCAGCGAGTATAGTCGGCCAGATCGCGATTACGAGTCCATGATCATAATCTTGCGATTATGATTACAAGCGGCTATGGCAGTGCTGTTTAAATATGACGCTACGGGGCATTAGTGGTGCGAGATCTCTTTAGTTATTTTAACTCGTATATTTTTAGGATAATTATATATAGGGTTTATTCTAAACCCACATAGTACTATCTAACACTTTATATGAAGGTAATTTTTCAAGTCAATATTGTCAGGGGCTTCTGTTTCGCCTGCTAAGTAAGCCTTATAGAGGAGCTCTGCCACCCTGTATTTGTTAGGCACTAATTGAGGCTTTTCGGAGCAATTTTTTTTAATATCCACTGTTGAGAATACAATTACAAAGTCTTTTTCCAGCGAAATATTAACCAAATCGCATGAATTAATATGCCTTCCCTCGTCAAGAATACTTGCATATAATCTAGAAGGATATTCGCCTAATATTTCGACGCGCCTGATTTTATCTGCCGCTATTTTGTAGTTTTTTGCTGTAACATTGGTTATTTCCCTGAACTTAAACCCATTGTCTTTTATATTGTAAGTGTAAATCAACACACTAACATTGGTAGCCTCCATTTGAAATTGTTTGTATCTAATGCCTGTGACGATGCTAGGAGAGAAAAGGGAGGAATAGATAACTGATGGAGAAAAGAGTGGGAGAAAGTGGAGGAGGAGCAGGGCTTCGCTTTTAAATGGCCGAGTGGAGTATCAAGAGAGAAAAAAATGGCTTTCCCATTCCTCTCTCGTTTGTTCTTGCTTGCCAAGTCCATGCTAGAGACTTTGGCTTAAATGGAAACGAATATGCAATCAAGCACAATGTTTCTTTCTTTCACTTTCTTTTTTTAAAACCAAGACTTTTTTGCCAACCACTCTTTTCAGAGGATGCTGTGGCTCTCTTGACTGCAAACATAAGCACTTTTCGGTGATTTGGTAATTGTGCATCGTATAGACAGGTTGAAGGAGTGGTGTTTTTTGTTCGAGGAGGCGACATGTATTAGGACTGTCAGATGTGGTTGGCTATTGCGCAATTGAAAATGCTCTTAGCTTATTTAACACATAAGGTGGTGGGAGGGGTGCAATTGGGCAAATAAGTAGTTGTGGCTATTATATCAATGTGGGGTGTGGTGGATAACAGTGAGTTTAGTCGGCCATGTTGCAAAAAAAGTCCATGGTCCTAACTGTTGTTCTTCACTCGGGGTGGGCTATGCCCAGTGTTGGATAGTACTATGCGGGATTAGAATAAACCCTAAGTATATAATTATCCTAAATATGCGAGCTAAAATAACTAAAGAGATCTCGCACCACTAATGACCCGTAGCGCCATATTTAAACAGCGCCGCCATAGTCACTTGTAATCATAATCGCAAGATTATGATCATGGACTCGTAATTGCGATCTGGCCGACTATACTCGCTGCTATCCAACACCCAGACTCACGTTTCCCAAGTATATTTAATAAACAATAAATATAGAGGTAAAAGGTGAGAGTGTAGAACTAAAAGAAAGAGAAGAGTTGGCTTCGGATCGCGTGCATCAGGGTAATGATATCTGTTGATCCTCATATCCCGTCTGGGATATAGGTCCACATTGGATCACGTGACTCCTCTTGTGTTGTGGACATCATTGCCTTGATGCACGCGATCCAGAGCCAACTCTTCTTTCTTTTTGTTTTACACACTCACACTTACCTCTTTATATTTACTATTTATTAAATATACTTGGGAAACGTGAGTCTGGGCATAGCCCACCCCAAGTGAGGAACAACAATAATTACAAAATCTTTTCCGGCCCAATGTCCTTCAATAAGACTGAAGGAATACACCTTCCCTTGTCAATAATAGTTGCTTTATGTCCATGAGAATATCTACCTGATATTTCGACACGCCTTAGCTTCTCAATCGCTACCTTGTAGGGTTTTGCTTGAACTCTGGTTTTTATCTTAAACTTGAACCCAGTTGTACTGTCTAAACCAAAAGTGTAAATCAACACATTAGCTTCGATAGCCTCCATGTTAAAGTATTTATGCTTGATATGTATGACAATACAAGGATAGAAAAGGGAGGAGTGGATAATTGGTGAAGAAAAAAAGATGAAGGAAGGGTTTCAGAAGACAAGGGTGCCTGTTGGAAGGAAACAACACAAATAGAAAAACACAAACACTAACTCGGCTTAGTGTTAATAAACGCAGATAAAAAA
>JANBSU010000171.1:0-22040 GCA_027578835.1 Coemansia sp. RSA 2050 | reverse complement strand
TTGAGTGATTTTAACTCGTATATTTAGGATAATTATATATAGGGTTTATTCTAAACCCACATAGTACTATCCAACACTCATTATTGTTGTGAAATAGCCTATACCCGAACAAAGCAGGTACCTTCTCAGTTATGATGGATATGAAATCGCAAATTCGGCTGTCACTACTGTACCTACCATTGTATTTATCGATCGTTTTTCCATTTGGCATAGTAACTATAATATCTATGATTGCCGATTCACCATGATATAGGTACATCTCAATGAACAATTGCTATTCTGCTGGTGTGAGAGCTTTGAAAAAAAATTGGATGCGAATAGCTTTGGTATGATAGGTAGGTTGGTTTTTGGATTGAGCACTCCATGCCTTCTTTTTATATGGCAAGATACCTGAACCAAAGGCAGCCCAACAGGTACATTTGCCTGTACATGGTTGGCTAGAAAGTGCGACAGTCAACGGAGCACAAAGGGCCCACCACTGCAAAGGATACAATCCCACCCAGCTGATTTTGCAGCTAGCTTACTTCTTTTTGCTAAGGATGTCCGATAATTAGAGCTCAGACTTTGCCTCCACTGGCTTCCTTTTAGGCCTTCTTCTTTAGTTTGTAGATTTTCTAGAAACAAGTATGCAGGTTGGTCACTTTTTGCCTATTTGTCTGCGCTACAAAATCAATACCTAATAATTTACTAATCTGGCAACAGCCAACAAGTCCAAATTAGCCAAAGGCTGACCTTGGCCATCAAAGGGAGCACCTCAACAGAGCCAAATTGCAGCACACCACATTTTTACAGTTGTCTATTGTTATGAAGACGTGTCTAAGTGCTGTTTGTACTGCTTGCTCTCACTGTTTATTTAAGGAAAAACACAGGTCTACTCTTGCTGCAGTTGGAAAGTAGAGAGGAGCAGTTCTAAACACCGCTGCTTTACAATAAAAGCCCACAGCTATACGTCTCCTACAATCAGCACTTTTTCAACCATCTTGTGCTTCAATGTCAGCTGGATACCCAACGTGATGATGGACTTTGCAGCATAATGCTGCGTTGTTGCTTTGTTGACTATAATAAAGACCAATTGACAAGTGTCTTCTCATTCGATGCTTTAGCTGACACACAAGCATGCTGCCAAGCAGCGAGAGATTGATTTCTTAGAGAATTTTGATTATAGGTTTTTGCTTTAAAGTTAAAAAAAAAAAAGAAATTACGAGTCGAATTGCTCCTGCTCGGCAAGTGCCACGTCGTAGTGACGGAAGCAAAAGTAAAATACAATAGTCATGGCACCCAAGACGGCAGTCTCTGCAGCAAAGACGTAAAGGACTTCAGGGTCGCCACCCCAGATAGCCAGAATCAAGCCAATAAGGGCACCGCCGCAGTTAGTGAACAGGAACACAGCGGTAAGCACGGACTTGAGCTCGGCGGGAGCCTGGCTGAAAGCAAACTCGAGACCAGTAACCGAGGCAAAGATCTCAGAGATAGCCACAGCGGCATAGGGGACAATTTGGAACCAAACGCTAATATCGTTAGTCGCGCCAACTGGAATATTAGGCCCAGTGAAATCGTAGTAAGGGCCCTTGGTGTAGATGACCTTCTGGAGCACTGTGACGTAGATGAAGCCGCAGACGACAATAACGAATCCGGTAGTGATACGAGCAATAGGGCCCATGCGCAGACCGCAGCGGCGGAGGAGAGGGAAGACAAAGTTGTCAAAGATCGGGATCGAAATGACAAGCACCAAGCTGTTGACAACGTTGAGCTGGTCGACCGAGAGCCAGCCAGGACGCTTCATCGTGAGACCCTGGTTGATAAAGTTGTCGCTCATGTTGTTGTACAGAGCCCAGTACAGAGGATAGAAGAGGAAGACCTTGCAAGCACGCAAGCTGCGCTGGAGACCAATGACAAACTCGTCGTTCCAATCGACATTTTCAGCTCCCAGTGCGCCATCGAGCCAGTGCGCCTGTCCCTCCTTCTTGTTCTTGCGTGCGTACCGCATGCACCGCCAGACCTTGGTCAGCACGGTTCCCTGGGGCTTCTTTTTGACGTATTTCTTAGATCCAGCGACAAACACGATGATGCCAACAAAGAACACAATGGCAGGGATCATGAAGGCCATCGCATACGACTTGTTCTTGGCTACTTGCGGGCAGACGAGCTGGCCAATAAAGGCGCCAAGGTTGATAGACCAGTAAAAGTAGCGGAACCCACGCTCAATGGTTAGCTTGCTGTCCTCATAGACACCAGGGGTCTTGGTTGGCTTGAATCCGAGGGGAATCTGCTCAGCCATAAACGACGAGACGTTGGACTTGATACCACCGGTGCCGAAGCCAATGAAGGCAAAGACGGAAATGCAGAAACCAGCAAGGCCAAAGCCACCATCAATCGAGAAATCGGCGGAAGAAATGGTCAGCAGAACGAGACCGACGAGGTAGAGCGAAGCAAAGATCAGAATAGTCTTGAATTTCCCCAGCCACTGGTCAGCAATAACGGCGCCAAGAATGGTCGTCGCATATGACATGAACTGATTGACACGATTCAGGGCAACCGCCTGCGGCTTGCTCTGATGGAGGATCTTCTGCAGGTAAATGCTGAACATGAGCGAGGCGCCGTAGTATGCGAAGCGCTCGCAGAGCTCCATGACGACCACAAGCAAGGTCCAGACGGAAAGCTTGCCCGGAACACCACGAATCATGTCCGCCGGCGCCTCGATAATGTTGCCGCCCTCCTTTGCGGCTCCGGGGCCAAACTCGTCGTAGGAATTGTCGTAGACGCCGCCGACAGCCTTCTCCTGGCTTGCCATGGATTCTGCCCGGCCCTTTAGCTGAGTGGCCATTGTATTAGTCTTGTAGTCCGCAAGTTCACAAAAGGTGCGAGTAGGAGATAGGGGACGCAGATAGCAGGAGCAAAGATAAGAAAAAGGGGGGCAGTAGTATCTAATTAATACAAAAAAGTCAATGCGCCGCTCAACACCAATGAGATTAATTAGGGCGAGCTTATCTAAGGACAGAAATGGACAGGAATGTGAGGCTGAAGAAGACAAGCGAGGGATTGTGTCATCTCTTTTTATATTCCCCAGGAATTGGGAAGCTCGGCCGTGCGGGGGAGGAGCACACGCTCTGTGAGCATCTCTGTGAGACGGTTTAATCAGCACACACGGCGCTCCGCATCCCCAAGTGTGCTGTTCCAAGAAGGCGTCGTCGTGCGCCCGGCTAGTAAAAAAATTTCCCATTTTGCACAAGTGAGTGCCTGTTGCGCGTGGTGCTACAACGGCATGATCCGCATTGGGCAAGAGAGATTGGCCACTCGTGTAACCTGAGAATGCGCATGCTAGAGTCATTCCGACTGGAGGCTAGTGATCGCTCTTGATTGGATAGCTCCGGGATGCACATCCCATCAAAACTGGAATGCGACTACGCGACATGCGGCATGTTCTCTAGTTGCTTTTTAGTCGCACAAGATATTGCCAATCCTCAGTCAATTAGTAAAAGCTTCTACTTACGGAATTAGTAAATTCTTTTTTTATTTCCCTCCATACCGCCTAGGAGAATGTTCTCCTGAGCGCTGGCATGGGGTGGGCTGCACACTTTTGCCGCTAACAATCAGCCGATTGAACATCATATGTGCCTGGTTGCGAGGCACTATAGCGGCTACATCCGGCCAAAAATGATCCCCGTTTTTGCTATTTCACGAGCAAGCCGCATAGCAAATGGCCGAAAGCAAAGCATCGGCTAGACAACTGTATCCATCGATTGACATTGTATGCAGCACACAGCACAAATTAATGAATCGGCACATGGTCAGCGTTCTTCTGGAAGAGGCGCAGAGTGCTTGATTGGACGATCGCCCCGCTCCAAGAAGTAAAAGTGGACAGGCGATACTTGTTTGCCTCCTTTGGCAAGTCCCGACTTTGGCAAGGAACACATGGAACAGGGCACGCTGATAGTGACCAAGGTGTGGCCAATTGTCAAGGCGGGCTACCCGTGGGAGACAAACTGTCAGGTCGATTGGATCTACAATACGGAGGGTTTTGCGCATACTTTCAAAGGCAAGCAGAGACCGTGAGAATAAAAATTTCTATTCAAAGAGAAATTGCTCAAAAACGAAAACACGAGACCTAGGAGGCTTCGTCTACAATCATTTTTTGGTCGCTAGCTGCAAACGACTGAAAACCGGTTTCTAACGCATCGACCAACAGCTCTAGCGTCTCGTCGTTAATGTCGCCTTCTTTGCGCAGCGCGTCGAGGTCCGCGCCAAATCCAGTTGTGATATAGTCCATGTAAATCTCTTTGAACTTTGCTGCTACCCGGAGATCAGTCTCTTGTTGATTAGATTCTTTACGTTGCTGAACGAGGTCCAGGTTGGTTGCAACGTAACCAGATAGCTCGCCTTCGATCTTTTTCAAGCTGCGTGTTGCATTGGCCTGGTGCTTTGCCAAGTGTTTGATCTCATTGGGAGCATCATTGTCAGAGTCGCTATCTGAGCTGCTACTAGAGTCGCTATCGGAACCGCTGTCAGAGTCACTTTCCAAGCTGCTATCAGAGTTGCTTTCAAAGCTGGAGCTGGAACTGGAACTGGAGCTGGCCGACTCTATCCTTTTGTCAGATTTAGTGCTCGGTAATGACGAGTCAGAGTCAAAGTCCGAGCTAAAACTAGAGCTAAAACTAGAGCTGGAGCTGGAGCTGGAGCTGGAGCTGGAGCTGGAGCTGGAGCTGGAGCTGGGGATGGAGCTGGAGCTGGAGTCTGACTCTGGCTCTGACGAAGAGCTGGAGCTTGAGCTACTTGTGCTCTCACGCCGCTTCCGCTTCGACTCTTCTGTAGTCGTCCTGTTTGACTGTTTGCTCTTTACCGCCGCTTTACTCCCCATTGCCGAATTATGTGGACTAGTAGATAAAAATAAACAAGTTGAGAAACTACAGTTGCAAAAAGGAGAAAAAAAACACGTTGACACAAAGTAAAAAACACAGATCTGATCGAGTGATCAGCATGGCTTTAAAGTTGAACTGGACTCTGAAGCACGCGCAGCTTGCCTTTCAATATATTTTGAATTCTTGCAGTTTTCGTCTTTCAATTTCACTTTATGGATTCCACATCAGCGCCGCAAAGACACTCGGTATCAACTACCACCACTCCTCTGTCAGTAGCGGTGCCGGGACTCCCAGCTCTCGATCTATCCAAAACCCTGAACCTCCAGAAACAGCAGCTGGAGATCTACCGAGAGCTCTTAGAAGCGCTAGCTGCATCCGAGCAGGAATCAGCAACGACCTTCCCCCAGCTTTCTAAATCTCTAGTCAACCACATAAGCACTCTACACAAGCTGAAGGAGGACTTGCAGGATATATTCACTAGAATTAGAGCACTTAAAACCCACTTTCGGGGACAGTATCCCAAAATCTACGACTATGTTCAGTCGTTGCATGTTGATGAGCTGGAGGACGAAGACGAAAGTGCTCTCGCGTAGTTTTATTCTATTAAAGTGGTTTTTGTAATATTAGATATCGTCCAATGCAGCATTGCCGCACATGTGCTAAAGTTGAAGCACTAAAGCTCCTTGGCTGTTCACATAAAAGAATACGCTGAAAAAAGGCGCTTTAAAAAAGTATGTGGTTAGAACATTATTGGCCTAGCAAGTGACACCGCAGAGAGACACGCGGAAATAGCCCAAAAGACAGTACCGGGAAGAGCGTGGCTAGAAGCACTCGACTTCTTGCTGGTATGGCTGCTGCTATTGACTGAGACGCTTTTCACGCTCTCCTCGCTGTCTGAATCCGAGTCAGAGCCAGAGCCCAGGTCTTCTCCAGACATGCTTACGTGCTCGACCACAGAAAACTCTACGCCAGACTCTGCAACAGACGTCTCTAGGCCAGATCCAGTATCGGAAGACTCGGAAACAGAGACAATAACGCTCGCTTGGATTGTTGACCACTCCATATTTGACTCGGCCACAGATGCTTCATTGCTTGATACCACTGGGGACTCGTCAGAGCTGACGTCTTGCGTACTCACTAGTTCAGAGCTGACGTCTTGCGTACTCACTAGTTCAGAGCTGACATCTGGCGTACTCACTAGTTCAGAGCTGATAGATTCAGTAAAACTGTCGGAGGATGGCGAGGATTCCGTGAACTCGGTGCTATAGATAGTAATTTCATCGAATCCGTGACTATTACGATGCAGAACGAAAGGAATAATCTCACCACGTTCACCAGTGGCCAGAGAAATCACTACAGTCTTTGTACCAGCTACATCTGGGCTTCCTACTGCCACACGCCCAATAAACAAAAAAGAAAGGGCGATTTTCAAGTTCATTTTGAGGAAAAAGTTTGAGCAGATTTTTTTACAAAAGAAAAGACTAGGTATTCAAGTCCAAGAAGAGTAGATGGATAAAGGGGAATTGCGTATATTAGCTAGTACTGCGCTATACATATAGTTGTTGTCTTGTATCGAGTTTACGCCACACATTTTCTTTACTACTTGCCAAGACATTTCTTCTCCAATCCAAAAAGAGGCGAGAGCTACGCCATCTAGTGTATTACAGAAAATATTTAGATATCATTGGTTTTGCATAACCTCTTGCTCCTCGTCTTCAATCCAGCTCAACAACTGGCGACCCGTTCGATTGACATATCGCCACATCCGCAGGTACCAAGGAACGAGGCACAGAGACATGAAAATGACGCCTAACAGCGGAGCTAAATAATAAGGTACTTGGGGTTTTGGTTTGCCAGGAATTTCCGCCGGCGGATAAAACTGCAACACGCCCAGTGAAAAGGACAGGACAGCAAAGAGAAAACTCAAAACCAGCGATGACCTGAATCTACGCAAGGGGTAGTTGGGCAAACGGCGACGCAGCAGAATAACGCCAAAGGCTGTTAGTGCATAGAAATACCACATCCCTTCTTGCACTAGGTCTACCAAAAGGTCAAATGCCTTGCCGGGCGGAGGCGCGAATAGAAAGACTAGGGATAGGGCCCAGATTATAGCCAGGGCGTAGACTGGAGTGCCAAACCGCGGGTGAATCTCGCCCAGCACAGCGCCATACGGAACAAACCCTGTTTTTCCTGCTGCGTACATGAGCCGACCGCCGCCGAATAGCTCAGACATTACTACACCCAGAATAGAGAGTCCTATACAGATAGGTAGGATGATCTGGCCTACGGTTTTGCCAAACACCTTATTCATGAACTGCGCCGCAAGCAACGTGCCATTATCAATGTCCTCCAAGGGGATGGTGCTAAAGTAAGCCACATTGGCCAGCATATAGAGCACAGCCAGGGTGCTCATAGCCAGGCCCAAGGACAGGGGCAAATTGCGCTTGACGTTCTTGACTTCGCCAACAACATAGCCAACATTGCTCCACCCCTCCCATGACCAGAATAAACGAGTCATGGCGGAGGCAAACGACTGAGCATCGAGCTTGGTACCAGAAAAGCCTCTCGACCAATTTGTCCCCGGCGTGCGCTTAACAGCACCGACTAGGAGCAAAAGTCCAGTGAAGCTGACCACCAAGAGAGTCAGCATCTTGATAGCCGCAAAGGCATTGAGCAGGCGCAGTGACCACCGCACCGACACCATGTTGAGGGCCATCAGCAGAGTCATGGTAAGGGCGCCTATTCCGCGCAGCAAATAGTCTCGGTCTTGAATGTAGTCGCGTCGTCCAGCGGCAAAGAAAAAGTACTGAGCGAATATCGATACGTTGGCTGCAATGGCAGCCGGACGACAGAAGAACGTTACAGAGTAGGCCATGATGGTCGCAACCAAGGCGCGTGGCCGTGGGTAGGCGTGAGCTAGGTATCTGATCATTCCGCCGTTTTGCGGAAACATCGTGCCTAGCTCTGCGCTGGCCAAAGCACCGCCCAGGGAGACGATGCCGGTTACCAGCCAGAGAATGAGCGCTGCTAGGGGCGTGCCACAGAGCAGGGCTACGGAGGCCGGGGTTGAGTAGATGCCAGACCCTACTACTTGGCCAATTATTATTGAGGAGGCCGAGAGCAGCCCTATCTCTTTGCGCAAGTTCTCATCGGACCCTGGGTTTGGCTTGCGCCTATCGGGATCCTCGGCTGCTGCCTCGCTGGCGGAGTGACCAAAGCTGATACGCTCGAGCGATGTAGGCGATGCGGGCGCGTCGGTTGTCAGCGGCGTATATGCTACAGACATTGAAAGTGCATACGGGTTTAAAGGCGAATTCCCAAGAGTGGTGTCAACCAAAAAGGGAGGAACCGGAATATTACCTTTGGATAGGCCCACCCCCGAATGTGGCACGTGCCTCACTTAGAGCCACAAGGAACGCAGACACATTACTGCTTGGGGGTGTGACACCCAAGAAACTCTTGTTTTCGCTTTTTCTTTCGCCAAATTGCTTCTCCTTTCCTTTCCCCCCCCACCTTTTATATACTAGAATTGAACTCGCTTGCCGCAAATGAGAATAGGTGTACTAGAGCTAGTCGCATTTAGCGTCTTGCTCTTTGCCGCCTCCGTCCACACCGCCGCCCCCCTGGACCGACGCTCGTCCACGCTACGCGCTTGGCAGGAGCAGGCCGCACTCGAGCCACACCCGGTCCCTCTGTTGCAAACGGACCCACTGTACGACTACACGGCCATAAAATTCTCCTCCAATGACTCGGTAGACTTTTTGGCCACACAGTACGCCAAGCGCACGGGGTGGGAAAACGTAGGTCGCTTGGGCCAACTGGATGCATACCGCGTATTCCGGCAACGAAAGGGCGGGAGGCTGGTTCGGCGGCACCTGGAGGGCGGGGTGAGGCTGAGCCAGGGCAAGCGATTAGTTAAGCGTGGGCTGGTCGGTGGATTCGGCAATAGGCGGGCCAGTTCCAATGATACGGCTTGGCGCGATATAACTGATCCACTTTACTCTACGCAGTGGCATTTGGTCAATACCGAAGAAATCGGCCACGATATCAACGTTACTGGGGTCTGGCACCAAGGCAAGTAATTAGAACACCAAGCGGCTTATTGTTGTGATGAAAATTTTCGCTAATTGTTCTCTTTTTGTAGGCATTACTGGGGCTGGAGTCACTGTGGCGCTTATTGACGATGGGCTGGATTACTCGAGTGAGGACTTGTTGGAAAACTTTGACTTTAAAGGATCCTACGACTTTAACGACAAGACCAAGCTACCCACTCCTCGGCTAGTTGAAGACTATCATGGTACTAGGTGCGCTGGCCAAATAGCTGCCTCCCGCAATAACGTCTGTGGCGTAGGTGTGGCCTACGGGGCTCGCGTAGCTGGTATTCGCATGCTGTCAAAGGAGGTCAGCGACCAAGACGAAGTCACAGCGCTGAACTACGAGATGGACACTAACTGGATATACTCCTGCTCGTGGGGGCCCAGCGACGACGGCGCCACAGTCCAGGGGCCCGACAAACACATTGAGGATGCATTTATCAACGGCGTAGAAAAGGGGCGGTCTGGTCTCGGCTCCATCTTTGTCTTTGCCACCGGCAATGGCGGAGCGGCGGGGGACAACTGCAATTTCGATGGGTACACAAACTCCATCTACACCATATCCATTGGTGCTATTGACCATCTGGATAAGCACCCATATTATAGCGAGCAGTGCAGTGCGCAGCTGGCCGTCACCTACAGTAACGGTGCTCAGCGTGGGATAGTCACTACAGATCTGGGCTTGCGCTCATGCACAGATAAGCATGGCGGCACATCGGCGGCCGCACCCCTGGGTGCAGGCATATTTGCTCTGGCGCTATCTGTGAGACCGGATCTCACTTGGCGCGACGTACAGCATGTGGCGGTACGCGCTGCACTGCCAGTTGACACTGGGGACAGCGATTGGGCTGATGTGGCTGAGGGTCGTCGGTATAATCACAAATACGGGTTTGGCAAAATGGATGCATGGAGAATCGTCGAGACCGCCAAGACCATGAAACACGTAGGCAAGCAGACCAGTATCGCGTGCCCCAGAGACGAAGCTAATGTGGATATCCCCGTATTAGCGCGACAAGGAGCGCCCAGCGAGCCTGCTTCGCGCAAGATCGAGATTACCGCGGCACAAGTGGCAGGGGCCAAGATGCGTCGTATCGAGCATGTCACAGTGGTCGTTGATATGAGCCATGACTACCGCGGCAACGTGGAGATCTGGCTAGAGTCGCCGCACGGCATCCGGTCGCAGCTGGCTACTGTGCGCCAGCACGATAGCAGCAACCAGGGGCTGGCTAATTGGCGGTTCATGAGCGTCAAGCATTGGGGCGAGGACCCTGTGGGTGTATGGACCCTGCATGTGCGGAACGCTTACTTGCCGAAACACCGGGGGATGCTCAGGGCCTGGCAGCTCACCGTGTTTGGCGAGAGCACCGACCCCGACACAAGGCCCTCCTTGCCCCCACCCAGTAGCGGACCAGGTCCTGGCAAGGGCGATGAGCACAATCCGCCGCCTCCAGCAAAGTCAGTAGAAGTTGGTGACAAGGAGGCCAGCTCGATGCAAAAGTTCTATGCGTTTATGGTACCTTTACTCCTTGTGCTTGGAAGTGGTATTATCAGCGCTCTGACCATGCTTGTGTATATGCAGCGGAGGGAGCGCAAGTTGGCTGATATGCGGTGGACTGCGCTGGACGCAATCGGCAATAGCACCATCGAGGAGGAGGGATTCCGTCCCCGTGGCGGAGTATCTACTGGTCGTCCGGAAGACGATGAGGACACTGAGGTCTTTGAAATCGCACAGACAGCCTCTGGAAGCAGCGGGGCGTACAAACTGCCAGCCAACGAGGCCGTAAGTCTGACCGACGATGACGATGACCGGACAAAAGGAGCCAATTCCACAGAGACTGAAAGACTGGTTTGACTATTGTAGTCCTCAACATGACTAGTAAAAAGTACTAACTGCTTAGCACTCATCAGACATCAGGCAAAGCCCAAGTAGCCCGCACAGCCCTCTGCTACTTTCCACCAACCAATCCACAAGACATCATGGCATAGAATGTCCCACCACTAGCGAACTAGAAACTGGTGGTTCTTGTCCCTCACGCTCGAATCGCTTGCTTCCGACTCGGCTTTCCGCTCAATGGGCATGTTCTATTAATGTGTTACGTGTGGCACAGGATAGATAACGCGAGAGTGGACCCCTACCTCTCCAGTGGCCAGCAAGCGTTGAAACTAGCCGAGCCACCGGTGATCTCAGATGCTGGTGCAGTGTTCACTGGGCATCTAGCCAGCACACAGCAAGCTGCGCAATGATCGGCACAGTACTGCTTCATTGAGCCTGTCTGATAAAGGCCTACACTCTTATCATCTCCGACTTTTTTTTTTTTTCATTTGCGAAGGGTGGTATCAGTGCATATCACTCACGCATGGACCAATAGGACAATACTCAAGCGTTGTGCATGTGGACTAGGGAAAGTGCTTCCCATTCCACCGTGCATGTGGCTCGCTGTGGCTAGTGCACAGTATGCGCCGTTTTTTTCTCTTCCCAGCATTCTTATGCGCATTGACCATAGGGAAGGAAAGGATAGCTCTCTTGACTGAAAAAAAAAGCAAGGACGTCTCCCCCCTCTTTTTTCTGAGCGTGCATGGGGAACGAATTTTAACCGTAGGATTTCTTCCCCTCTTTTCTTCTCCCCTTTCTTCCTCGTCATTTAAAATTGTATTATCTCCTTTTTCTTTTTTCGGCGTATGAGTAAAACTCATCCTCCAGCCACTTCGCCTTTATTATCTGGTCATCGACATTATATTCATGAAGCCATGCCAGTTAATAAAGACGATAATGCGACCCTAGTAAACACGTCTCACCGGCCCGAGCCCTCCGAAAGCCCCTCGCAGCGCTCGTTTCGCTCCCGAGACAAACCCACACACAGCTCCGCACAGCAATTGAGCTCCAGCGACGATAGTCCCAGCTCATGGCTAGGCCGCCTCTGGTCCGGTATTCGCCGCCGTGCAGACACCACGGAACCCTGTCCTGTGGCGGGAGCTATTGTCGAGAGTGGGGCGGCGGCAGTGGGGCCGGTGAGAGACCCGCACGTAGTTATTCCGGCCGACATTATGTTCAGCCCTCAGCGAACGACGCTCTACGCTCGCATGGTGACGATGCTGGTGCGCAATCCGTACTATCTGACTAGGATAGTTAGCCACGTCAAGCACCACGAATGCGACGCCTTGCTCTCTATCATTCTGGACTCGCTGTTTGGGGCGTACGAGCCTCTTCTCACTGCGCTGTTCACAGTAAGTACCTACTTGGTGGGGATTTACATACCTTGTATTGCAGGGGTTTATTAAGCGGATTGACGCTGTTGCCTACATTAGGAAATCGTGGAATTGGAGGTCGATCGTACTACGTCTATCGATACTGTCATGCGCAATGACGGGCCTAGCGTGCATATGCTGTCAGCGTACTTGAAGAAGCAGTGCTGCTTGGAGTATCTGCGCATCGCCGTGGGGCCTACGATCGAGACCATGGTTGCCCTGGGGACCACGAGCCTAGACCCCGAGCTAGCATCTGTGTATCAGGACTGGGCGCGTAGCCAGACGGCCATGCGGCTGCCGCTGGTGGCCAGTGCGGTTGAGGCGGCGGGGTATACGGAGGTGCAGAATCTCAGCCGACGGCGACAACGGCACCTGGTGCACCTGGCCACGCACTGTCTCCATGACGTCATCAACGCTCAGCACCATATTCCGGCGGGGCTCCTGGCAATCTGCGCTAGCACGATGCGAGCGACCAAGCGCAAATTCCCCGATACGGACCTTGCCAAGGCGTATTCGCTGGTGGGCGGGATATTCTTTCTGCGGTTCGTTAATGCGGCACTCACATCGCCCAACCAGTACGGGCTGCTGGACTCGGCGCCAGGGGGGACGATGAAGACGAATCTGAAGCTGCTGGCGAGGCTGATGCAGAGGTTGTCTAATTACTCGGCGAAGCCTGCTGATGAGTGGCCTGTGGATGCGCGAAAATTCATGAAGGCCAATGTCTTCAGATTCCACTCCTTCTTGGCATCGCTCACTACGGGCGCTGGGGACGCTAAGATTCCGCCCATTGTCGTGGGTAGGCCGGATGGAGAGTCGCGCCAGCTAATGGATGACCAAAGCAGTGTCAGCGATAGCGACAGCAGCGGCTTGAGGCGGAATAGCGAGAGTAGCCTTGGCAGGTGCGCATCTGCATCGACCCGCTCGCGGAGATCCAATGCCGGCGCTACTGGCGACCAGGCCGTTGGCAAGGGTGGCTCGAGCACTAACCGCGCTTTTCTGGGCGAAGCTATCCGAGCTGCCACTTCTCCTGTGCCAGAGGATGCCCAGAGTCTGCCGCAAACCAACACGCCAGCACCTTGCTCGAGCCGGAGCCGCAGCAGGCAGCTACCCAAGATCCATAGGCGCCCACAGGCATGCCTCGCTGCCGAGCCGAGCCACTTAGCACCTGGCTTGTCGCTGATATCTACGGGCTCGACAATAACAGCTACGTCGACGATCAACCACGCCAGCCAGTTTGAAAAGTCATCGATGGTCTCGGTTATAATCAAGAATACGCGACCGAAACCAGGTACTTGTCGAGTGACATGCAAAAGGGATGACGACCACTTGCATACGCCGCCTGACGACAGCTACAGCACAAAGTCCATGTACGCCTTGCAGCCGACGGTCGGCTCTAGCGATGGCTCTCCTCGGCGCGATGGTGTGAAATCGAGGGAAAGCAGTGGCGATTGCCATGATGTTATGTTGCCGCTGAACGATTTGTACTTGCTGCAAAAGTACTTGGCTATCTACGAGGATAAATGGGCTCCTGGAGAGGCCACGTATATGGCCGGCAGGTCGAGCGACGGCTGCCTGACGCCGATGGCAGAGTGCCTGAGGGCTTTGGGGACTGTTCCGACGCAGGTCAGAGCATCTAATAACCACAAAACGCGGATACCGCTTACTTGATTCCCTTTAAATGTATGTATTTTGGCCTGTGGCGGGTATATGAAGTGACCCTATTCCGTCCTGAATGAGCATTGACCAGTGGTAGCCTCCCCACCTCATGTCTATCGCTAGAGCACACTTGCTATTTTTCTCTTGCTCTAAGCCACAATTTCATGTACTTCTCGTATGCGGTCTAGAGACAGCTCACCATTTTAATCATGCGCTTTTTGAGCAAGACAAACGACGTCTATTGTTTGTACGACATGTGAGGTTGTCTCTGGTGTCATTGGACAAGACCTAGATTTTTTTTACTTTTTTTTTCGAGGTTGCCTGTGTATTCGGGAAAATCTTTTGTTCTACGAGAAGGGTGCATGCATTGTATGCGGTGTTGTGAACAAACAAACCCTTGAGCCGCGATTCCTTTCTCTCTTTTTCTTCCGCTTTGATTTTTATATTCTTGTAGAGCCTCTTTCTTTTTTGTCCTTTCTTTTTCCTTTTTCATCCTACACATAAAGATGCGCTCCGGTCCGTCGCTAGAGATAGTTCTCGATCAGCCCGAGCTTTTGGTACGCGGCACGTTAGACGAAGCCACGCCAGCCGTGCTTAGCGGCCGTCTAATAGTGCACTTGGCCGAGTCCATCAGGGTACGGTCGCTAAAGATGGTGTTTACGGGGCGAATCGACACGTTCTTTAGCCAGAACATGATAGGAACTACCAAAGACGAGCACCGCGACTTTATCACCCACGAGTGGCAGTTTCTCGAACCACAGAAGCACTCCTTAGCGTGGGGACCCGAAGACAAAGTGTTTCCCTTTGACTTGGTTATTCCCGGTGATAACCCCGAGACCGTTGTTACTGCGCTGAGCAAAGTGCGCTACGCCTTGCATGCTGTTTTGGAGCGCACTTCGTTTCACGTCAACTTGGCCGCCTCCGCCGATGTCCTAGTTAAGCGTGGTCCTATGCCGGGTGCGCCCTGGGCTTTGGCCCTGATGGAGAGTATCGAGGCTACGGGCGACTGGTCGCAGCAGCTGGATTACCGCGTGTCGGTGCCGACACGGTCGCTCAAGGACGGCGAGCTATTTCATACGAGGTTTGAGCTGGTCCCGCGCAGCAAGGGCATGAAGCTGATGGCCATTGGTGTGCTTATTAAGGAGTATGTGCGGTACTACGGGCCCCACGGCGAGGCGCTGCATCGGTTTGCCAGAGTAGTGGTGCGCAACGAGAACTTTATCAGTCCCACTGGCGCCTGTACCACAACGCCGCGTAGGGCGGACGAGTGTCTGGATTTGGTGGACGCCACCAGTATACAAATTCCCCTGGCGGTGCCTGCGGCCTACACAGGTATCCAGTATGACGTGCTGTTGGAGCAAATCGAGATCCGGCATCGCATCAAGTTTCTCATTAAGATCCGAGACTCGTCCATGCTCATTCATAGCGTGTTTATAGCTGTGCCCGTCACCATTATGCCCGTCACTGCTCGCGACGATTCTAATATCTTGCCCCAGTATGAGGCTGCCTTGCGTAATCCTGGTACTATTCTGATGAGGTCAAATACTCTGCCTCCTGCCTACGACGCCCTGCATCCCACGCCTCGGGGACATAATAGGGCGGCTGACCAAGAGCAGCCTGGTGACATGCACAGCGATGCATCGAGCGATGTGCTGCCACTTTCTCTCGTCGAGCTTGGTACAGAAGTCAATGGGTTTCCAGCTCCGCTGCGGCGAAGCAGGTCGCAGTTCTACTTGGCGTCGCCCGATAGCACGCCGCCGATGCGCCCAGTAGACTCCACCACGATTTTAGTCGATATGCCCGAATCCAGCAACATGGCCAGCAGCAGGGGCAGCAGTAACCAGCGCTCCCGGTTATCGGCAATGATGGCAGATCCCGACCAAAATCTTGATTCGCTGCCACTACCGCTACCGCCGTTCCTCTATGGCCAAAATGGCCGAGCACATAGCAACGCACTGGAGACACAATCGGACTGCGAGCACTCGTTGTGCCGGACAGAGAGCAGAGCAAGTACGGCGTCAGCGAGGAGGCTCAGCAGCTTGGGCGACCGACTAAATAACATTACCGATAAGATGCGCTCCATCTTCCATGCCCGCTCCTCGGTAGCTGGCGACATCCGTCGCCATAGTAATGCATCGTGTATAGACGTCGGTTGCCACAACTCCAACGTGATTCCTTCTCTTGACTCCCCAGAAATGTACTCTGCTATGCCCGTGCCGCGGCGGAGCAGTGTGGCTGTGCCCGCGGTGCTGCCTCCGCCGGCTTCGCATCGTATGCCGTCGAGACACAGGGCGACGAACAGCATGTCGGCGTTCAGTGGCCTTCATTTCTTGAATGCTGCTGCAGGTCTGGCCAACTCAAATCTAGACGACGCGATTAAACCGCCGCCCAATGCGTTGCTACACCGTGTTCATAATACCCCGCCTACTCATGCTCTGCCTCCATCGCCGCTGGCTGCTAACCAAACTATATCTCCGTCGCCAGCAGATTTCCGCTAAATTATTCTTGTTGTGCTTAAAGAGAAGATTATTAGTAGGAGACAACCTTTCTCGTTATTTTTTTTAGCCCAACACTTTCCCCGCTTTTTTCTCTTTCGTAGAAGAGCGATACTTTGGTTTTTGGAATATGTTTTTCTAAGCTACAAAGCATGTTTCAAAGGGAGTGCTGATTCTATAAGAGTGTGAGCGGGGAGAGCAAGCCAGCCAGAGTGGGAATCATGCCTCCAAGATGATACACCTTGAAAGAGCAGACCACAGTGTTGTCAAAGCTTGCTAATGTGTGAAAATTAAACGAGATTCAGGGTTTATTGGAGTATGCGTTAGGCAAAGCCTACTCTCTAGAATAGCATTGTAGTAAACACTACTGCCGTCACAAAATGACATGGCAAGTACTCACAGTGTAGTAAAGGTTTTACTATGGCTTGTTGGTTTTCTTATTAGATGAATGTGGCAATGCCACTTTATTTATACTAAACACTCACTACTAATAGACGCCTTTTCCCTGAGTCGCTGACTTCCCCAGTATTACCGTTAACATTTGTCTGTGTGCATATATGAGGCGCACTTGTCTTTTTCTTGCCCATGTCTTTGTGCGTGCACCAGCAATTGATGCAAGCTTCGCCCATAATATCACGTGATTCCGTTATCACACAGCCTTGGCAAGGTTATAGAGGTGGTCTAATGGTGTTCCCAAGGGACTCAGTCAAAGAACCATACATTTTTCAAATGTACAGCAAATGGGCCACATGCAGAAATCTCGAAATTGTAGCAATCAGGAGCATACATGTTAAGCACAGACACATTCAGAACTGTAAGTCATTTTAAATAAATCATATTCGCCTAATGGAAAGAAGACAAGAGAAAATTCCTGCTTGTCAGCTTCGCTAAAAATATATTTTCTAATTTTATCACGCTCAGCTGAGCATTCTAGCCTACTGGTTATTTTGGTAGTTTCTTCAAACCCATGTGTAGTAAAGAATAAACTGAGTACTTGTTGTTTTATTCTTTATAGATATGTGGCAGAGCCACAGCTTTTATACCAATAAATTGTTACTACTATACGTTCTTTCCCTGAGTCGTCGTCGCGCACATCTTGTCTGTGTGCATTTGTGGATGTCTCTTTGCTCATGTCTTCGATGTGCGTGCATCAGCAATTTATGCCAGTCTTGCCCATTATACCCGTGATTTCGTCATCACACCATGAGACATCCTTACTGAGTTATCAACCTGGTGGTTTCTTGTAACAACTACAACTTTCTCGTTGGCATATACAAACGCGTCAAGCTCCTCCGAACTAGGAATCTCTTTAATGTTAAGCTCTTCTTCCATAAAGTACATTTTCGTAGGTTCTCGCGATTAAAGAAAGAAAAACTAAAATAGGAATGCTTGCTGAGGATGGATAAGTAAAAAAAAAAAGAGAAAAAGTGGGCACTCCTCCTTTTCTTTTTATAGAAAACTCGCTTCCTGACAAAAAAGGATGCTGCACCCTTTCTGTTGGATAGTACTATGTGGGTTTAGAATAAACCCTATATATAATTATCCTAAATATACGAGTTAAAATCCCTCCCGAGATCTTGCACCACTAATGTCCCATAGCGCCATATTTAAACAGCGCTGCCATAGTCGCTTGTAATCATAATCGCAATATTATGATCATGGACTCGTAATCGCGATCTGGCCGACTATACTCGCTGCTATCCAACATGCATGTTCTTTACATGTGTGAAGAACGTGTGCCTAACTGAAAGCGAACTGTTTAAAGACAACTAAACAGTCGCTATCAAAGGTGAAACAAAATATATTCCAAAAAAAGGTTAAAAACAGCTCTGAAGAAAAAACAGATAAAAGTCGGTCCGGAAAACGAGAAAGGGAAAAAGGGAGATCACCGTCGGGTGATCTCTGAATTAAGTAGCCGTTGGCTCAACAGCCAACAAAGCACGTAATGGTTATGCCAGATTTTTTAGGCAGGCGACAGGCCCTCTAATTAAGAATAATGGCTATATTATTGCAATCTATACTATTGCGGCAGACAACACTCTTGATATAACTGACTACCCTGATACTATTTCTGTTTTGAACATGAATGAAAATTGTCCAAGTACAATAAGCATTACTGGTTATGGACCAGTTGCTAGCCTTCTAATAGATGAGGGGTACTTGGAAAATACATTGGATGGTTAGATGGATGCATTTCTATAAGCTTGTGACTAAAGGCAGGGATGCCTATTCTACATAGGTTCCAGGTGGTAGGAAAGGAGTTTGCCGAAATCTCTTTAAAAAGTAATGTTTTTGCCTTAGACTTTAATAGATTATAAATCGTTATTTTAAATGGCATTCATTAGCAACCTTTTACATTACTTGATCTTGCTCCTTTTTTTTGAGATACTACCTAGGTTGCAAGGCTTTTATGCTTAATTTCTTGTCTCTAGTTCTCTGCACTGGGTGTGTGACGCCAAAATAAACAGGTGGCGTCACATGACTGTTGGCCTACTGTGGGATGTGCAATCATGACGATGGATGTGTACCCCACTTGCCAATGGAAAGGTTAGGGATACCACGTGTTGGTTTCACCATGTACAGATATCCATATGGCAAGTGGGGTAACTATAAAAGGCGCCATTCTGTTGCCTAACATGAATAGAAGTCTTTAGCTTTCACTGATATGAATCTCAATATGTAAATCTATTCACTAGCTTTATTCTTCATTACAGGGTGGATCAAAGTGCTCAGTCACCACTAGTCTCTGTTGTTCCTCACTTGGGGTGGGCTATGCCCAGACTCATGTTTTCCAAGTATATTTAATAAATAGTAAATATAGAGAGGTAAATGCGAGAGCGTGGAACAAAAGAAAGAAGAGTTGGCTTCGGATCACATGCATCAAGGCGATGATGTCCACAACACAAGAGGAGTCACGTGATCCAATGTGGACCTATATCCCAGATGTTAGCAGCAAACGTGCTAACGACGCTAATCGATCAAGGAATCAGAGCAGCGTAGCAAACGGAACATCCTTTTTGCAACTCAGACATCGTTGGGTATGTTGGGTACAAAGAGCAGCTTTGTATGGCAACAACAGAAAGTAATAGGGTCTCTTTCCTTAGGTTTTATTTTGGGTATTTAGAAAACTAACAGATAGGATAAGCAGACATGGCTGGGGAAGAGAGTCTGGAAAGAGAGAGGTGTTTCTGGCAGCTTGTGCTTCTTCAGCATACTTGGACGTTGGTGAGAGCTATTTAAAGCACTTTTACTCCCACATGGTTTGTTGGAAAGCAACAAAGACTTTAAAGAAATATTTCATGTCATAAAAGCAAGGCAGTAGCATTATTTTGCCTGACAATGGGCTCTATAAAAGAGTGAAGCAAGCACTCGCTTTTTTCTTTACCATTTTCAGTAAGCATTTTATCCAATTTAAAACCATGACAACCCACCAAGTAAGCTTTATGCAAGACGAAACTCCCGTTACAGAGGTTTTTACTAAAGAGGGTCTTGACGAATTTGTAAGGTGCAACAATAATGTGGTGATTTTCACAGAAACCTGCCTGGTTCATGATTCAGTAAAGACGGCTCACAGTTTTAATGAAGCTACAATAAAGACCAGCAAGCTACAATGCTCAGCTGATGGTGAAAAGCTCATCAAGTGTATTGATAGTTTAGTAAAAGAACACAAATACAATCCTGTCACTTTACAATTGGATGAAGAAGACACATTTGAAATGACTTATGACTCTGAGCTTGTGTCTGTGCTAAACGTGTATGATCCTAATTGCAGCGGTATTATAATTTCAGCATGTGGCCCGTTTGCTATACACTGTAGAGAGACAGAATACTTTGTCTGAGTCCACTTAAGAACAGCACCAGCTCACCTTTTATACCTTTCTATTGGTGAGGGTGCTTGCCATCCTGGCTCGTGGCAGTAGAGAATGTCTGCTAAAAGGTTTTTTTGGAGAATAGCGTCTTGCCTAACTTGTACCCCAATAAATTTCATATTCTAACCACTCCACCTGTTGGATAGCAGTGAGTATAGTCGGCCAGATCGCGATTATGAG
Source organism: Coemansia sp. RSA 2050 (assembly GCA_027578835.1). Lineage (NCBI taxonomy): Eukaryota > Fungi > Kickxellomycota > Kickxellomycetes > Kickxellales > Kickxellaceae > Coemansia > Coemansia sp. RSA 2050. The sequence goes on along the minus strand of JANBSU010000171.1, from coordinate 1,644 downwards.
TCTGTGATCATAATCGCAAGATTATGATTACAAGTGACTATGGCGGCGCTGTTTAAATATGGCGCTACGGGACATTAGTGGTGCGAGATCTCTTTAGTTATTTTAGCTCGTATATTTAGGACAATTATATATAGGGTTTATTCCAAACCCGCATAGTACTATCCAACACCACCTGCCAACAACTGGCTTTCTTGCCTCCCTAGGCTTGCTCTTATTTGGATACCTTTTTGGATAATGCGATGAGCAAAAGCTTGAAGTCTTGTTGTTTTCAATATACACTTCCAACAGTGCCATCATCCACATCCAACAATGGCAACATCCTCTTAGAAAAAGCTTTGTAGCTTAGAAGCACAGGTGCTAAAGACCAATGTCTTGCCTTTTCAGTGGCCAAACACGGATAGGAAAAGCGGACAGAGCCAGACAAAAGAGGATAGGAGAGTGGTGTGTTTGTCTATCAGTGCTTCTTTTAGAACATATGCGTGTCTATTGCAGCTATTATTAGCTTATTCTTGGCCGATATCACTTGGGTGATGTAATTTTGCACAGCTGTAGCATTCACATAGCAGGATTCTAATTCTACCATAGAAAAAGGGTAGAAGCTCCCACATTCCTAATTCATTGCTTTCCCTTTGACACAATTTTTACATTCCTTTTCTCCAAATTAGCATGAGCAACTCTATAAATCTTAAAACACCAAAAGTTGGTTGGTCCTGTGCTGATTCCATGGGCGAGCTAGATGATTTTGTTAGGAGAGAGGAAAAAGTTCTCATAATTACTCTAACCAGAGAGGCTGATGAATCCTTAAGAAAATACGATAATTATGGCACAGCTTTAAAAAGTGACGTTAACACAATAAATGGGAGCTTCTGCAATTATATAAGACTGGATTGATGATATAGCTGTAGTGGGTGCGTTTAACCTTGTCTTTTATAGCAATGCAGCAAAGGAAGGGTTTGAATGGACCAAGAATTTGGGCTCTGCATCTTTATTCAACATATCAGGTGTTTCAGAAGACGATCTCAAAGTTACTGTATGTGGCCTCTTTGAAATTGTCTCAACGCAAAATGGATACATGCTATGGCGGTAAGTAGTAGAGTGAGAGTGTTGAATAGTACTATGCGGGCTTAGACTAGACCCTATATATAATTATCCTAAATATACAAGCTAAAATAGCTAAAAAAGATTTCGCACCACTAATGTTAGCAGCAAACGTGCTAACAACGCTAATCAATCAAGGAATCAGAGCAGCATAGCAAACGGAACATCCTTTTGCAACTCAGATATCGTTGGGTACAAAGAGCAGCTTTGCATGGCAACAACAAGTAATAAGGTCTCTTTCCTTAAATCTATTTGCTAGCTTTATTCTTTATTATATTTACTGTTAGTTTTCTAAATACCAAAATAAAAGCTATGTGTTGAGATTCATATCTGTGATAACGGAATCACGCGATATTATGGGCAAGGCTTGGATTAATTGCTAGCGCGCACATCGAAGACATGGGTGAAAAAAGACAAGTGTGCTTCATATATGCACACAGACAAATGCTGACAATAACACAGGGAAGGTGACGACTCAGGGAAAAGGCATCTATTAGTAGTAAATGTTTAGTATAAATGGAGTGGCATTGCCACATTCATCTAATA